>CM060106.1:13464275-13674275 GCA_030522415.1 Channallabes apus
TAAGCATAACGGAAACACACTCGTTTAGTCTTTTATTCTTTATATTCTCATTCCTTCCTTCCTTCCCTTCACTGCCATATTTATTCTTTTTCCTTCCATCTTTATTTATATCATGTTCTTAATTTCATTCTGTTGTTCTTTCCATCTTTCTTGAATTAATTCTTTTTTTCTATTACTCTTTTTTACAATAGCTCTTCCTTTCGTTCTTTCTTTCTTTACTTCTGTTCTTTTTCATGCTTGTCTTTCTTTAATTCTTTTTTTGTTTTTCTTTTATTCCTTCGTTTGTGATTTCTTTTCAGTTTTTCTTTAATGTTTTATTATTCTTTCCTACAGCAATTTCTTCTTCAAATTTTACTTCATTTCTTTTCTGTCCTTTTTCCTTATTTTCATCCTTTCTTTTGTTGTTCTTTCTTTATATCTGTCTTTCCTCTGCAAGTTATTTCTCTCTTTCATCAAATAAATTTTTTTTCTTTCTTTCATCCTTTCTATTATCCATTCCTTTGTTCTTTTTTTCCTTTCAATAATTTTTATTTATTTATTTATCTATTAACTTTTTCACCTTACTTGCTTTCTCTCTCTCTCTTTTTTTTTTTAATCTTTCTTGCCCACCTGCCCTCCATGTGTGTGTGTGTGTGTGTGTGTGTGTGTGTGTGTGTGTGTGTGTGTGTGTCTTCAGGACTTCATCTCTGTCAACTAGTCATACAACTAGTTTTTAGTGTAAAGGAAATTCATTACTGACAGATGGGGAGGGGGGAGGGGGTGGACAACCAGGGGTCAAAATGCAATTTTGGGAAAAGCATCATCATAGCAAGGTGATGGCAGTGACATACTCTCTCTCTCTCTCTCTCTCTCTCTCTCTCTCTCTCACACACAACACACACACACACACACACACACACACACTTGCATGTTGTGCCAAGTTTAAAAGTAACTCTCAGCCTCCGTTGCAGTGGCTTGCGTTTCAGAGCCTGATGTGTGCTGTGTGAGCGGATCTGGAACCGCGTGTGTGTGTGTGTGTGTGTGTGTGTGTGTGTGTGAGAGTCCCAGAGTGACTCATCAGTAGGCAGGTTACGCAATTTCACATCGTGCTGTAGAACAGTGTGTTTCATCATCCTTTCTCATTAGAGTGAGATGGAGCTCAATGTAGTAACATGCTGTGGCAAACACTCCTACACTTGAGTGTGTGTGTGTGTGTCTGTGTGGGGAGGTTATGCAGAATTTGCATACACATGTGCTAGAAAAATGTCAGTGATAGAGGGCATTGTGTGTGTGTGTGTGTGTGTGTGTGTGTGTGTGTGTGTGTGTGAGAGAGAGAGAGAATAAACACATCAGTCATTTGCAAGTTATGACAGCAACTTTGATTATATGTGTCGCAAAACCACACACACACACACTAATGCAGGTGATGCTGCTTCATCTTTTTCCCTCTTTCTTTTTATTAATACCTCTTATCAAGTTCAGATAAATTATTTATCTTTCTCAGATCATAAATCTTTTTTTTCCCTCTCCCTCCTTCTGCCCGGGTTCACGTTCCGAGTCTCGCATCTCCTCCCGCCGCCACACTGCCACTGCTGTGTCAGGTGTTATTCACCCTCTTTGTGTGTGTCTGTGTGTGTCTGTGTGTGTGTGTGTGCGTGTGTGTCTGTGTGTGTGCACGTGCGTGTGTGTGCGTGTGTGTGAGACAGATTAAACCAAATATTTCAGCCTCACCTCTCCATCACTGTTGCGTCTGGAACGCGTCCCTCGGTTTCCTTTAAGTTGTCTCCATCGGGATGAGAAAAACCCAGAACCTTTTCACTCCAGCTGGCAGATTTGTGAACTGTACGTTTTAGTGTCACAGAAAAGAAAACGACCGGAATGTAAAAGAGATTCATATCTAAATAATATTTTACTGAACTGCTTTAAAACATTACGGCAGTATGGAGCCTTATAGGTGTTGAACTTTAGTAACCCCAGGGAGAGTGTGCTCCCACCTGTGCTAGGTACAGTAGAGCAGTAACACACAGTGTGTGTGTGTGTGTGTGTGTGTGTGTGGTTACACTGTGATCATGTGACTGGTAACATCCCGGGTGTGTGACTGGTAACTCTCCAGCTTTTTATCTATTTTTAACTACAGTTCAAGTTAGTTCCTGTTATCGCTCTTGTTCCATCACCATCTCTTTCAAGATGTCAGAAACTTAACTGTACAGTTTCACCTCTGACACTGGAGACTCCTTCACAAACCCATTTCTTACTAAAAGCTTCACTACTTTCCTTTCCTTCTAAAGTCTGAGTTGCTACAGAAACATCAAAGCTTTACAACTAACTTGTCTTCTTTTTATTCTTGTACTTTTTAAGGATTTTAAAAGGACCTTGGGAATGGCTCTGTGATAATTCATCTTCAGCACTCACTTCCATCCACATCACCTAATAATCGTTCATTACAGTACAGACTAACCTCCTCCGGCTCAGAAGGCGTGACCTCTTCCTGATTCGAAGGCGCTCGGAGCTGGATGGCTTTGGAGTGGCTTTGATTGGAAACAAGAGCCATCCTTTCTTATCAAATAAGTCACCCAGGCTGTGGGTTTCCATTCGATCAGGGCTGATTGTGTGACTGATTTTTTCCAAGCGTGCTCAAGTGGGTGCAAAATGCATCACTTGAGGGAAACGGCGTTCAGCGAAACTCCCACATTTGTCCCTTCTGCTTACAATTAATAGCCTTTTCATACAAGAGCTTAACTTGCATGATTAGCGGCACATTATCGAACGCGTTCTTTTGGCGTTTGTGTAAAGTTTAGCTTTTTTTCAGTCCTGCGCTCCTAAGGACAGAGCAATTTCGCTTTCGCCTGTGGCTTAAGCGATTGAGATGCTGCTCACATTATTCACACAAGCTCCACAGAAGTGCTAATGTTGTAACCTTGACTTCGAAAGCGATAGCAGTTTTATAAAAGGCGCTCGCTTCAACATGGTTTGGACGTAATTAAATTAAAGCCTTAATCTGGAAAGCTGAAAAGTACACGGCTAAGGAAGATGAGACAGGGTCCGGGAGTGGAAATGCTAAAACTAAATCTGATTCCAAAAATCAGTGCCATAAACAACGATTATAAATGTTCAGCAGCCCTGAATGACTGACAAGAACCAGGATGTGAGAAGAAAATGCATGGTATTTTGAAAAGGGACGTATGAAGGTGAGAGGTGAACATGTCTCAAGTAGATGCCACAAAATCTTACTTTTATATACAATGATAATGAAACAAACTACAACCTTAAACAGTAATGGCTGGCTTGTGAGCTTGTGAAGTTTACAGATGTTGGAACTACCTTCAACATCGTCAATAAAATAGGATAAGATGTGTTCGCCATTGTGCATGAAATTTCTACAATACATCAAAGGGGGTAGGAAAAAAGGAAAAGACTCTGGATGTTTCTACTCGGAGAATCAGGTGATAGTCCTCAAGCTTGTTTCATATAAACACCATAAATGAGAAATGAACATTGATGCATCACTAGTTCAAGAGAATTTAGCAAGACAGGGGCAGCCATGTTTCTGCCCACGTTCTAGCTCCAAACTCTGACTTCTCAAACTCAGAGTCAAAACTAGAGTAGCACATTTGGAATTCAAGACACTAAGGAACATACCTTTAAGGAACTACCTTTCCTGCCTAGTCGTTGCAAAAGCCTGAAGAATAACCTGGACATTCTGTTCAACAAAACAGATTGATCATTTTGTATCTAATCATGGAAGTACTTGCCAATCATAAATCATAAAGTTTCTCCAAGTCAATTTTTTTTTCTAAGCGAGGAACTTGGGTGCGCGGTGTACGAAAGTAGGACATACGCTGAAGAAAGAGAAGAATCTCAGTTTGTTAAGGACTAAAAGCAGACGGTGGTAAATCTGAGTTGTATGATCAGACATACTCTGGCCTGTTTGCATAAAAATTAATAATTCCCTTAGGTTGTTTTTGTCTTTCACTAAAGAGAATATGGCTGTTTTTGATAAGAGCTCAATCATTTCAAAGCAGAGTTTTAAAGGAAGTCTGTTTTTTTTGTTAATAATAAAATATCTAATTAATTGGTAATGAGGCTGAACTATGGAGGAATACAGCGATCTAATGCCTGTGCAAATGAAAGATAAAAAATTGGTTAGTTGAAAAAGTTGGTTGAGGTTGTAGGTTGTTAATCGAAGGGTCTGGGGTTTCGAGCCCTAAAACTGTTGGGTCCTTGGGCAGGACAGTTAACCCTACGCCACCCAGTGACGGCATGTAGTACCAGTCCCAAGCTTAGTTAAAAAATGGGAGGGTTGCAACAGGAAGGGCGTGAAGTGTAAAACCAATGCCAGATCTTGTAGACCAAAGAATCCAATGTGGTGACCCCCATGTGACAAAGTCCAAGAATGGCCTGTAGGTCATTCTTTACATTTTGGGACTTTGGGCTTGGGAAACCCAAATCAGAAAAGAGGAAAACATTAAGGTCAGCAGGAAACCAAAGATAATGCATATTTAATTAATTAGTTATTTGCCCATGACAACTAGCTGTTTAGGGTATTATTTGATATCTGATTTCCTCAAATAGTCCAAAGCCTTGCTGTGCCCATAGTGTATGAATGGGTGTGTGTCTACAGTATGTGCCCTGTAATGTCTTGGCACCCTATCCTATCCACCCTATCCTAAGTGTACCCTTCCTTGTGCATGTCCCAGAGATGGGCTCCAAGTATCCTCCCAACCTTTTATGCTTAGCCAAGCTCTACCCTTACCTGTTCACCAAATTCCCCACCAGTTCACCTTGATACACCAGGTTCCTTCGGTAAGTGAAATTCGTGACTAATTTGCCCCAGGCAGGTTTGTACCCTATGGTATGCCGGTATTTAGTAGCATTAAATATTTAATGTTTTGAAGATTATAAGAAGCTTGCTTCACTTTAAGATTCATTTGTAGCCAAACATGTGGACTGCTTTTCATAGATGTCACTTCAATAAAGATCTTCTATCTTCTATATCACTTATCCTGTACAGGAGGGCCTGGAGCCTATCCCAGAAGACTTTGGTCACAAGGCAGGGTACACCCTGGACACTACAGGCATGCCAATGCCAATTAACCTATTCTGCACGTCTTTGTTCTACAAAAGGAAACCAGAGTATCTGGAGGAACCCCACCAAGTATGGGGAGAACAGGAAAACTCAGCTCACAAATACCCGAGGCAGGAATCAACCCCTCGACCTTGGAGGTGCAATGCCAAGACAAGAACTCTTTAAACCATCCTAGTTTTTCCCAATTGACATTGCAGTGGTGGTGGTGGTGGGGGGGGGGGGATCTAATGAATATTATTCCTATACACAGTTGCAAGGTAACTTTTGATACGTACCTGTAAGTACAGTAACTTACTGTACCTAGTGTTTCTCTACTTTAACTCAAGCGCAGGATTTGGGTACTTCGCGTACAGTACTTCATTTCCCAACATCAAACATTTCCTTGTGTGCACATTCCTCACACTGTTGCTCTGTCCATAATGCTTTAGTACTCTATCGGGTTTATAACTGTTTTTTCAGCACACTATAAGCTGTGTTTATGGTTTTTGCTTTCAGCCAGGGTTTACTAGCGAACCCCTAGGAGGTCCCGATGCTTTATTCTTCTTTTTACGGGCATTCTTTTACAGGGTCGAGTTTCTTTTCATGGCCTGTGTTACTGGCTTTAGCACTTTAGAATGTTAAGAGAAAATCCTCAGCAGGATACTGATGCAAATTCCACATCGTAGCTCGTAACGAGAGTAAGGGTGTTGCTAATGATGTCATTTTGTAAAAGTAAAAGATTACATATAAAAGATTGTTATGAAGTTACCTGTACCCATACATTACAGGCCAACATCCTGGCCATTTTTTTCCAATTACCTAGTCTGTACAATCATCTCTCTATTAAATTAAGCAGATGAAAAACAATCTCACTTGGCTTGTTTAATTACAATAACCATTTACATATGGTAATTAAATCAGCATATGGTTCCATACGGTAATCCGTTGGTCTTTGGCAACTGGTCCTTCCCGAGTTTGCAGTGTATGCAGTCTTCCCCCGGGTGATGTCATCTCCAGCATAGAAATCCAGCTCCTTCCCAGCATGCAAGTGTGAATGCAATCAAGTACGGATTAAGCAAGCCAATGACGAGCACTTCGGCTTTGGCGTCTTCCTACCTCATCGTATCAGCGCGATTGAAATTAGTCTCACTTTATCTTCTGATTTCCCTCTTTAATCCCTCCTTGGCCTTCGTAATTGAGGTCAATACAGTTTGTGTTTCCAATTCATGTTTAAAAAAATAATAATAAAAATCACGATTGTGGTCAAGGCATATGGGGTAAGCCTCGTCTCTTGAACCTATTAACCTTTGGTCATCAGGTGGGATGGTCTGCAAATGCAGTATACACTGTTATTAGTTAGTATAATGTGAATGTGTATGAATCAGAATGATCAGGTCATCCCTGGTGAGCAAGCCGAGGGCGACAGTGGCAAGGAAAAACTCCCCGAGATGGTAATAGGAAGAAACCTTGAGAGGAACCAGATTCAACAGGGAACCCATCCTCATCTGGGTGAAACAGATAGCAGGAAATGATCTGCATTTATACAGTGTGTTAGGTGGCAGGCAGTTCAGTATAATAGTTCAGGTAGTTATTGGAGACTCAGGTAGACTTGTAGGAAATTCCCGTCCTGAACTATCGAGCAAGTGCAGCCAAGTCAAGTCCTCAGAGAAACAGCTGTCAATATCAGTTGAGGCCAGAACCGTCTTCATGGTATAGTGAAACCATTCCTAGACACCAGACGCATCCCAAAGAGACACACGGGGCATCTCCAACCAGAACCAGGGCACCAGGAAGGGTCAGACAGGTCCGGAGGGCAGAGGGAGTCTGGATCACTGGCAGCTCAGGAACGACATGTGTAGCTCGACAGAAATGTTAATGTAAATGTCAAACAGCCTCTTCCTTTTGTTTGAAGATCTTGAGTCGGCACCATTATGCATCATCAACGCCTTGCGTAGAAGACTTTCTCAATTGTTCTGAGAAGACTTGACCCTGGCGCTAATAAAATCTGACACAACACTTTGCCCGTGTGATTTGCTCAGGTTAAAAATAGGCCTGTTAAAGTTCCATTCCAGACGGAGAAGATCTTGTTTTCTGTCCATGATTTCCATCTAAAAATAAGAACGGGATCATGTCCAGTTAGCGTAATTTGTGCGATAGTTTCGCTAACTGGCGGTTTGGATTCGGTCGCTGTTAGCATTTGCATGTTGTGCCAGGTATTTAGCATTAAAAAGTGCAAAACGCCGGTGTAGCGCCGAGGCCAGGCTTCAGCTTATGAAGACTGACAGATCACTTTGGATGTTTAAGTGGTGACCACGAAATTGCTGCTGGCTGGTAATTTGAAATGGAGAAGCCAAAAAACGAGCGGAATAAACCACCACAACGGGGTGGGGTAGAGATGAGCTAAAGAGGAACACGCACACACACACGCACACAGAGAATAAACTAGATATTTTTTTCTACTTCCCCAAGGTCAGTTTAGTCCATTAGGGTGTTAAGGATAGGATAGATAGCATTGAATGAATAATAAAGTCGGTGAAGCTAAGTATAAAAGGTGTGTGTGTGAATGTGTGTGTTTGTGGTTGTGTGTGTGAGTGTGTGTGTTTGTGAGTGAGCCTCCCACAGAAGCCCTCCTCATGCTGTTTTATCACGGAGTCACTCTCTGACTCCAAAGTGAAGCACCGCTGTTCTCAAATCTCTGTCTATCCGCCCGCAGCGTGAAACAAACACAAGGTCAATTTATACTTTACTTTTCTTTCTCTCTCTCTCTCTCTCTCTCTCTCTCACTGTAACACCTTTCCTGTGGCACCTCGCTCTCCTTCTCCACCCTTTATTTTACAATCTCACCATTTTCAGCACCATTATTTAAATCCATACATTCATTCCATATAGCGTTTATCCTGTATAGAGTTACATGGTCACATGACCATAATGTGTCTAAAATGTCGTGAGCTCACATAACTATAATGTGTCTGTAGGAACATGTGGTCACATGATTATAATGTGTCTGTATGGCAATGTGGTCACATGACCATAATGTGTCTGTAGGAACATTGTGGTCACATGACTGTAATGTGTCTGTTCAGCCAAGTGGTCACATGATCATAACATGTCAGTAGGGTGTTGTGGTCACATGACTAACGTGTCTGAGCTCACTTGATCATAATGAGTCTGTAAGGCATTTGGGTCACATGACTATAATGTGTCTGTATGGCCATGTTGACATGCTCATGTTCATGTGACCACATGGTCATACAGATGACGTCATATGGTCATATGCCTACATGGTGGATGCGTTGTCATGTTACCACATGGTAGTACAGATACCATAATTCTTCTGTCGAACCATGTGATAACAAGACCATGATGGGTCTGTAGGACCATGTGGTCACATGACCATACAGTATGTGACTACATGTGACTCTACCGCGGATCTTTAATTTACATTTAGATTTAATCATTTGGCAGATGATCTCACTCAGATCGACTTACAAAAGATCTTCCTACAGCAATTTTATGGTCATGTGACCACATGGTCCTACAGGCATGTTATGAAAATGTGATCACATGGCATTTCAGACACATTATGGTCATGTGAACGCATGCCGCTTAGAGTCCCGTTATGGTCATGTGACCACATTGTCGTACAGATGCATTATGGTCATGTGTCCACATGGTCAATGCGTAATGGTCATGTGACCACATGGTAATACATATGCAATAAATAATCACTGGTTACCAACTGGGCGGAACGGTGGTGTAGTGGTTAGCACTGTCGCCTGCACGTCCAGGGTCTGGGTTCGATTCCCCGACCAGGCTCGATTCTTGTCTCTGTGTGCATGTGAGTTTGCATGTTCTCCCCGTGCTTGGTGGGTTTCCTCCGGGTACTCCGGTTTCCTCCCACAGTCCAAAGATATGCAGGTTAGGCTAATTGATGTTCCCAAAATTGACCGTAGTGTGTGAATGAGTGTGTGAATGTGCGTATGAGTATGTGCCCTGCGATGGATTGGCACCCTGTCCAGAGTGTACCCCGCCTTGTGCCCTAAGCCTCCTGGGATAGGCTCCAGGTCCCCCGCGACCCTGAATAGAAGGATAAAGCGGTATAAAAGATGAATGAATGAATGAATGGATACCAACTGGCCCTACAGTCATAATCATTTGACCACATGATCCTACATTTAAATTTAGATTTAAGCATTTGGCAGAAAATCTTATCCAGATCGACTTACAAAAGGTCTTCTTACAGACCGATCATGGTCATGTGACCACATGGCCATGCAGACTTGTTATGAAAATGTGACCACATGGCCGTACAAACACATTATGGTCATGTGGTCACGTTATGATCATGTGGTCACATGACCTGAACATGTCTGAAATGCCATGTGGCCACATGATCACGTCATGTTTATAGGGGTCATGTGACCACATGGCATTTCAGACACTTTACGGTCATGTGACCACATGGTTGCATAACCAGTCGACTTGCCTTACTGTATTTCACCTCCTCCACCACTACACCGTGTCCAGTGTCCTCTTATATTCTTATGTAAGCGTCTCTGGCCTGTGGTGACCTGAACGCTCTCAGAGTTAAGCACCCGTGTTAATGAGAGCCATGTCTCTGATTACGAAGGCAGACACGCTCGCCACGTTCTCACCGACGCCCCGGCTGCGATTCTGACCTCCGAGGTTGGCTGCCGTGTTTCTCTAACACCGAGCCTGAAGTCTGCCTCCGCTGCTCCCGAATCAAACTCGAGGGCCCTTGTGTGTTACGAGGCAGTAAAAAGTATCTCGGCGCTGTTCGAGTGGCTCGGCGCTGAGCGCTTTTCAGCTCCCTGATTGAGCCGACGAGCGGAAAAGCACAGCGGCCCCATCTATCCTGCTGATCCTGGCGGAAAAAAACGCCATTTCCCACAAGTCTATGCTGCGGGAGATTAGAGAAGCGATGGTCCATTGCGTCCTCTATCACATCCTCCGGACAAACACACACACACACACACACACACACACACACACACACTGTCCAATCCTCCAGTGTTGTGTCTTAAATTGGAGCTAGCGTAGCGGCAAATAGCATACAATCCCTTACCGAGCAGACATTTCTCAAGGCGCACACACACACACACACACACACAAACACACACACACACACACACACACAGAGTGGATATTTCCGATAATCCTTCACCGGATTTTGTCTCGTGGGAGTCTACTAGCAAGAACTTTTTACATTTTCTCAGACATAAAGAGCACATGCTGTTCCGTCGTATCAGACAACACGTTGCGGTAACCGCTAACACACTCCACGCCGCGCTGGTCTATAATAATTTATTCTATAATCATTCATTCATGTACAGGTCCTTCTCAAAAAATTAGCATATTGTGATAAAGTTCATTATTTTCTGTAATGTACTGATAAACATTAGACTTTCATATATTTTAGATTCATTACACACAACTGAAGTAGTTCAAGCCTTTTATTGTTTTAATATTGATGATTGTGGCATACAGCTCATGAAAACCCCAAATCCCTATCTCAAAAAATTAGCATATTTCATCCGACCAATAAAAGAAAAGTGTTTTTAATAGAAAAAAAAAGTCAACCTTCAGATAATTATGTTCAGTTCTGCACTCAATACTTGGTCGGGAATCCTTTTGCAGATTCTTGTGTCTTGTGTCTCTCAACTTTCTCTTCACAATATCCCACAGATTCTCTATGGGGTTCAGGTCAGGAGAGTTGGCAGGCCAATTGAGCACAGTAATACCATGGTCAGTAAACCATTTACCAGTGGTTTTGGCACTGTGAGCAGGTGCCAGGTCGTGCTGAAAAATGAAATCTTCATCTCCATAAAGCTTTTCAGCAGATGGAAGCATGAAGTGTTCCAAAATCTCCTGATAGCTAGCTGCATTGACCCTGCCCTTGATAAAACACAGTGGACCAACACCAGCAGCTGACATGGCACCCCAGACCATCACTGACTGTGGGTACTTGACACTGGACTTCAGGCATTTTGGCATTTCCCTCTCCCCAGTCTTCCTCCAGACTCTGGCACCTTGATTTCCGAATGACATGCAAAATTTGCAACCTGTAGCCCATTTCCTGCACACGCCTGTACACGGTGGCTCTGGATGTTTCTACTCCAGACTCAGTCCACTGCTTCCGCAGGTCCCCCAAGGTCTGGAATCGGTCCTTCTCCACAATCTTCCTCAGGGCCCCGTCACCTCTTCTCGTTGTGCAGCGTTTTCTGCCACACTTTTTCCTTCCCACAGACTTCCCACTGAGGTGCCTTGATACAGCACTCTGGGAACAGCCTATTCGTTCAGAAATGTCTTTCTTTGTCTTACCCTCTTGCTTGAGGGTGTCAATGATGGCCTTCTGGACAGCAGTCAGGTCGGCAGTCTTACCCATGATTGCGGTTTTGAGTAATGAACCAGGCTGGGAGTTTTTAAAAGCCTCAAGAATCTTTTGCAGGTGTTTAGAGTTAATTAGTTGATTCAGATGATTAGGTTAATAGCTCGTTTAGAGAACCTTTTCATGATATGCTAATTTTTTGAGATAGGGATTTTGGGTTTTCATGAGCTGTATGCCACAATCATCAATATTAAAACAATAAAAGGCTTGAACTACTTCAGTTGTGTGTAATGAATCTAAAATATATGAAAGTCTAATGTTTATCAGTACATTACAGAAAATAATGAACTTCATCACAATATGCTAATTTTTTGAGAAGGACCTGTATAAGTAGGAAATATAATTTTCACCCGTTTTACGGAATGTCTGTGAAACGAGTTACTGTACTTACGATTATATAATCAACCTTTAACCTAACTAGCATGTAAAGCTAAGATATCAGGTTAAGCTTAGCTCAAGCTCATTGTGCTTAAGAGATACAGCCCCGCCCCTGGTTGTACAGAGAGCCAATCAGATTGCAGAATTCTGAAGCTGGAATCCAGAAAACTGATCTGAGGACCGGCGCAGCATCTGGTGCAGAAACCCCATTAGAGATGATATGCAAATAGTTTGCAGTCCGTGTGAGATCCTGAGGGTTTTTTCTGTGTGTGTGTGTGTGTGTGTGTGTGTGTGTGTGTGTGTGTGTGTGTGTGTGTGTGTGTGTGTGTGTGTGTAGGATCTGAGATGGTGGAGGCTCAGTGTCAGAGGTTCGAGGTGCGGAGCTCAGATGGAGACAGAGTGCTGTTCTCAGCGGACGAGAACGAGATCAGCATCGGCACTGACAGGCTGACAGTGACAGGTAACACACACTCTCTCACACACACACACACACACACACACGCGCACACACACACACGCACACACACACACACACACACACATATCTCTATCATCTCTTTTGGCCTCTCTATCTATCTGTTTATTTCTCTGTCCCTTATTTTCCCTCTCTTTCTGTCTCTCTCTCTCTTTCTCTCTCTCTTTTTAATGAGCAGTGTGTGGGAGGTCAAGTGGAAAAGTAAGGTTCAGGGCCGACAAACTCATCGTGCATTAAACCAGGCGAAAGAACGAGTGTATGTGAGAGAGAGAGAGAATACATACTGTGAGCTCATTTACATTAAATATAGAGAGGAGTTCACAGTTTAAGTGAAAACGCACTTTACACTTTATAAAGAAAGAAAGAACTGTGATGTGATGTGATGTCATCACTCATTCTTTCTCTCCATCGCTCGCCTTCTCTTCTGTCTTTAGTATCTGTGCACTTGTTCTCCTTTTCTTATTTTCTTTCTCTTCCTTTTATCATCCATTTCCTCTCTCTCTTTCTCTTTCACATTCCTTTTACTTTCTTCATTACATTCTCTGACTCTCTCTCTTACATTTGCCATTCTTTATCTCACTCGTCCAGCTTTCTCAATGTCTCCCTCTCTCTCTCCCCTGCTCTCTCCCACCCCCCTCCCCCCTCTCTTGCTCTCTGTAGGTAACGAGGGAGTAGTGTTTGCTCATTCAGTCGAGACGCCGCACATTCGAGCTGAACCTTTCCAAGACCTAAAGTGAGTCTTAGTGTCTCGAGAGAATGTGAGAATTTAAGTGTGTGTGTGTGTGTGTGTGTGTGTGTGTGTTTGAGATGGTCAATTTATTTTCTTCAGTTTTCTACACCAGACTTCAATAACACTCCCATTCACATACCATTAAGGGAAACAGGACACGCCTCCAAGGAGACGCCCAGCAAAACAACAGCGACCAATCAGGCTTCTTGAACTTTTAAACCAATAGGAAAGCAGCGAGTTAAACTGAAGGATTGTCAATTATAGTCCGTGTAGGACTGGGTTTATTAATGTAGCTTATTTATTAATTCATTCAGGAAGAAAAACTATACTGTTCAAGAAATAAAGAAAGAATGAATAATGTTTTTAGGAGAAAAGAAGAAAAAGGCTTTTCAGAGAAAAAAAAGGTGTAAAAAGGGGATAACATAAATACATAAATCATATTCAATAAATACTATATATATATATATATATATATATATATATATATATATATATATATATTCAGCAAAAAAAGAAACGCCCCTTTTTCAAGACTGTGTATTTCAACAGTAATGTTGTAAAAATCCAAATAACTTTACAGATCTTCATTGTAAAGGGTTTAAACAATGTTTTCCATGCATGTTCAATTAACCATAATCAATTAATTAGCATGCACCTGTGGAATGGTTGTTAAGACCATAACAGCTTACAAAAAGTAGGCCTTTAAGGTCACAGTTCTAAAAACACAGGACACTAAAGAGACTTGTCTACTGACTGTGAAAAACACCCAAAGAAAGATGCCCAGGGTCCCTGCTCATCTGCGTGAACATGCATTAGGCATGCTGCAGGGAGGCATGAGGACTGCTGATGTGGCTAGGGCAATAAATCGCCATGTCCGCACTGTGAGACGCCTAAGACAGCGCTACAGGGAGACAGGAAGGACAGCTGATCATCCTCGCAGTGGAAGACTCCGTGTAACAACACCTGCACAGGATGGGTACATCCGAATATCACACCTGCGTGACAGGTACAGGATGGCCACAACAACTGCCCGAGTCACACCAGGAACACACAATCCCTCCATCTCACAGCAAGAACTGACAAATCTGGTCCAGTCCATGAGGAGGAGATGCACTGCAGTACTTCAAGCAGCTGGTGGCCACCAGATACTGACTGGTACTGACTGATTTTGAGTCTCCCTTCATTCAGGGACACATTGGGAAACATTTTTACTTTATGTCTTATGGTGTCGACTCTTTTAGTGTTCATACAAATATTTACACATTAAGTTTACTGAAAGTAAAAACAGTTTCTTTTTTTGCTGAGTATATATATAGTTAGCAAGAACCTGAGAAAATAATTTAAGTAGGGGAAAACTGATAAAAAATTTCATTAGAAGAAAAAAGAATGATGAAAAATAAAATAATGATAATAACAAAAAGAAAAAAAGAATGAAAGAAAGAAAAACAGTTGATAAAGTTAGAGAAAAGATTGAAACCAAAATAAATTGAATTATTATAATTGTTTTATATAAAAATCAAAGAAAGACATTGGATATTGTTAAGAAAGAAAGAAAGAAAGAAAGAAAGGATGAATATTGTTTAATATTTGAAAATATATATATTATCTTGAAAATAAAGGACAAAAACAGAAAAATAAGAGAAAGAAAAACATTTCAGACTCTGATTTAAAAGAGAAAAAATGAAAAAAGCAAAAAAAAAAATATACAGTAAAAAGGAAGGAAAGAAAATGCTTCAGTATTATTAAGAAAAATAATGAATAAAGATAGAAATCTAAATAAAACATAATATTCTTTAGAAAATAAATAAGAAAGAAATATTAAATAATCAGATATTTTAAAAAAAATACAATATTGAAGGATCTGTGCTGAAACTTTACTGAGTTATTCATGTGGCTTTGAGCTGAAAGGTTACATACACTGAACAACATGGCCGCCGTTAGCATCTCGGCTAAGTGAAGCTTTGCTCTGAGGTTTTGTATTTTTATAGCTTGAGTGTTTTAGCTAATTCGAAGCCCAAGCTAATTTATTTATTATCGCACTATTTTAAGCTAGGTTGTTTAGCATGCTAGCACATTAAGTTGGACTTACCTCTATTTCAGACTGTTTGGTGTTGTTTTCTTTTTTTTCCTGAAAGCTGAATTATCATAACCGTACAGTACTGTAGCTGTAGAAAGCGTGTGTGTTGGATGTTTTATACACACACAGATGCTACGCTTTTCCCTAGGATTTACCTTTTCTTCCATTGAGATTCTTCCTTATGCTAAGCGCTATGCTAGTTCCCTCTTGACTGGTTTGATTCACCTCTCCACATCGAGTCGCTCTTTCATTAAAGCGCGAGGACGTGAAGTGAGCTCGCTTTATCTTTAGTGATGTTTTATTGAAGAGCATTCGTCACCTTGGCGCTTAACACCCGCGCATAGAGGTGCTCGCTAATTGCGCTAGTTATGAGCGGTTTTTCTTTTTGCTCAATTTAGCTATAACTTTTTTGAAACACGGTGGCTGAACTAGAGATGATTTCTCTCTCTCTCTCTCTCTCTCTCTCTCTCTCTCTCTCTATCTTTCTTGATCTTTTTCTCTAAAAGTGCCTAATTATGCAGTTAAAGTCAATGACACACATAATGAACTAATAGAGTCCATTAGCTGCTAATGACGTATGGCTGGGTTTTACAGACAACGTTAAATTCCGGCTCGGGTTAAAAAATACAGATTACTGGCAGAATTCAGTCAGCAAGATAGAAAACTTATGAACATTTCTCAGCTGTTTTATTTATTGTTTGCTTGTTTGTTTATTTTGCGGCTGTGTCTAATTAATGTACATTTGCTAATTTTGTTTGTAAGTCTTAGCGTGCTAACTTTTCCTAAGAAAATCTAGTAGTTTGTCATTTGTTCCAATAGAGCACTTGCAGTCTATATCTATACAGTATGTATATATAATTATTACAAAAGTTTAAACACCCCAGGATAAAAAAAATACATAATTCCTATTGTAGCACAAGGATAATTATTTTATCATTAGTTTTTGAACCTCTTTTTATAACAATCCAACATGGTGAAAAATATCTACTGTATATTTGATGTGTAAATAGTGTTTCAGTGGTACATACAGTTGAATGCAAAGGTTTGCACACCCCAAGAAAAAATTGGGGGAATGAAATTAAATTGTTTTCTATCAAATACTTATGGTAGCTTTGTTTAATAAAACAATATGATTTTTTAATATAAATAAATAAATCCTAACAAAGTGTCCTGGAATGAGAAAATGTATGTGATATTTTACAATTGATAATTAATAATAATAAGGATTGGGGTGGAAGTGACTGAGTGGTTAGTACTGTCGCCTTCCAGCTCCAGGGTCCAGGTTCGATTCCCGTCTCGGGTCTTTGTGTGTGGAGTTTGGATGTTCTCCACTTCTTGGTGGGTTTCCTTCCACAGTCCAATAACATGCAGATTAGGCTAATTGGCATTTCCAAATTTTCCCATAGTGTGTGAGTGAGTGAGTGTGTTTGTGTGTGTGTGTGTGTGTGTGTGTGTGTGTGTGTGTGTGTGTGTGTGTGTGTGCTTGCCCTGCGATGGATTGGCACCACCTATTTGTTTATTATAAAACAGTGCCGTTGTATATTTGTCACATGTAAATGATTGAGATCATCAAACACATTTTTATATTACACAAACATGACTGGAGTAAATACAACATGCTGTTTTAAAATAATTATTTCGTTTATTAAGTGGACTGTGCAGTAGGTAAATTTATTTATTTATTAATATTTTAAATTACTTGAACAAGCAGGCAAATAAACAAACAATAAAAAAATAGATGTATAATAAATGTAGTCCTATATTAACTGTATATAAGAATTACAGTACAAACCAAGTAATTAAAATTGTTCAAGAAAAATACTGAATGGTACAAACTGCTTATTTACATTGCTAGAAAGAAAGAAAGAAAGAAAGAAAGAAAGAATTTTTTTTTTTTTTTTAAGTTTTACTGTAGATACTGTAGATGAGATAATAAAGCCTAAGTTAAGGATTAAACAGACAAATTGGTTAATAAACGAACATGTACCTGTACTGTATATATAAAATATAATGATTAATACTGATCCAGACGAACATTATATCTATATGTGGAAGTGTTCAGCACACACTGCTCTTTTTTTTTTAAATTCATAAAGTGCTAATCTGTGTTTATGTAAGACGACGTTTGTTGAATTTGATTCATCTTTATTTAAATTCATGGCTCGAGCACATCGTTTAAACACGGACCTTTGACCAAGCATTAGAATTCACACCCTGCGTTTCATCTCGTCCTGACGTCCTTAGAGGCATTTGAGTGAAAGCAGTCACGACTGACTCATGAACCGAATTATACTGTAACTCTCAGCTTCATCCAGCATAAACCCTGAATGTATGCAGGAACCTCTGTGATCTCATTCCTCTCCTTCTGTCGCAGGGATGATTTCACTGACCATGGTGCTGAAGCCTGAGCTCTCCAGTCTTACCCTAATACTCTGCTCACTCTCATGTATATATTTATATACTCGGATCTCAGAGCCCAGACGTCCATCACGATAATAAATAGGAGTATACCGAGAAGCTGCGTCTTTTATGGGAAGAGGCGTGGCCAAAAGCCAGAGTTCTTTCAGTAGTTTAGTTTACTGAAGTGAATTATGATGTAGAGAGACTTTACAACTGCATGCTAGAGGAGATGTTTATTGAGTTTCTTTTTTTCTTTTGAACATAAATCAAAATCATATTGATATTTTACTGTCTGTTTCTTTCTACACGCTTGACAAGCAGTGACGGGTTCAACTGCAGAACAATACGTGAGCTTGGAGTTTTTCTCTTCTGTATGAATTAACTGTGGTGGTGTAACATGAAACAATCCAGAACCACTTCCTTGAACGGTTGCCCTGGTGTTGCGCATGGTGCGATGTTTCATCAGTTCTCCTACCACGCTTAAGTTTCTACCTGCAGGAATGCATAAAGAAAAGCTTACAGCCATATGTTCATTTACTCTTTTTATACACAACCAAATGCACACACAAATTAAATGCATTCGAAAAAACAAGAAAAGTGGGACGGAAGCAGCAGTGATCGTTGGAGCCTCTGGTAAGAGTTTTGATTCAATTTGCTAATCTAGTCTAAGGAGGAGTACGAATACACAGACGGGTGTGTAACACGTAAATCACATCAAACTGAGTGTAATAACGTTTATAAGTTAAGAAAATAAGTGTAACTTTAAGACAAACGTGTCTTGAGCGGAAGGATGTGTCCGAGTGAGACAGATGGCTGTGTCTTAGTAATATAGATAAGTGTGTCTGAGTAGGACAGATTGGTGTGTCTAACTGGGACAGATGGGTGTGTCTGAGTGGGACAGATGAGTGTGTCTGAGTGAGACAGATGGGTGTGTCTGAGTGGGACAGATGAGTGTGTCTGAGTGAGACAGATGGGTGTGTCTGAGTGGGACAGATGGGTGTGTCTGAGTGGGACAGATGGGTGTGTCTGTGTGAGATAAATGGGTGTGTCTGTGTGAGATAAATGGGTGTGTCTGTGTGAGACAGATAGGTGTGTTTAAGTGGGACCGATGGGTTTGTCTGAGTGGGACAGATGGTTGTGTCTGAGTAGGACAGATGGGTGTGTCAGAGTGAGACAGAGCGGTGTGTCAGAGTGAGACAGATGGGTGTGTTTAAGTGGGACAGATGGGTGTGTCTGAGTGGGACAGATGGGTGTGTCTGAGTGGGACAGATGGGTGTGTCTGTGTGAGATAAATGGGTGTGTCTGTGTCAGATAGATAAGTGGGTGTGTCAGAGTGGGACTTATGGGTGTGTCTGAGTGAGATAGATAAATGGGTGTGTCTAACTGGGACAGATGGGTGTGTCTGAGTGGGACAGATGGGTGTGTCTGAGTGGGACACATGGGTGTGTCTGTGTGAGATAAATGGGTGTGTCTGTGTCAGATAGATAAATGGGTGGGACAGATGGGTGTGTCTGAGTGGGACATATGGGTGTGTCTGTGTGAGATAGATGGACATGTCTTTGGGACAGGTAGAAGTTTCTTTGAGACAGGTATGTGTGTCTGAGTGAGATAGATAGGCAGGTCTTTAAATTGGATGAATTGACAAATCTGCATGGGACATATGTGTGTTTTGGAGTAGGACCGATGGGTGTTTCTGAGTGGGACAAATAGATGGGTGTGTCGGAATGAGACAAATAGATGGGTGTATCTTTGAGTGGGACAGATAGATGTTGTGTCTGATTTGGACAGATGGGGGTGTGAGTCGTACAGATGGGTGTATGTGAGGTGGACAGATGTCTTTAATTAGGACAAATGGGTGTGTCTGATAAATTCTTTCAGGCCCTCATCCCTGTTCAGTTTAGTTCATTAGTTGAGTCTCAGTGTGGAGGTTTGAAATTGCCTCAGGCCTTTATTATTATTCACCATCAACTAACATTAAGACAATACATTAGTGCTGAATGAAACGAGCCCCATGAATGAAACGGAACCCTTTCTCCCTGACTGTGAGTCTGGCAGTGTGAGTACGGAGGAACCTGTTCAGGGATTTGCTTCTGGTTAAATCAGACTAGGTCTTAGGCAATTTTGTGAAAGAAAGATTTGGGGAAATAAAATGACCCAGAAATAAACACTGGATTTTGCCATCGCTTTGATTTAAAGTCAGACTTTTGGATAGCGGCACAAAGCTTCACACAACAGGGAAAATGTTTTTTTTTTTTCCTGGATATAAATGGTAAGATCGACTGTGCAGGCTAGACAGGCTACAAAATGACCCTCATTCCCCAGTTCAAAACTGCCTCATTTCTCTTTTCTTCTTCTCCACAGAGATGACACTTGTCGTCTCTTCAGCGCAGACGTCTGGAGATCCGAGGTGAGAGTCAGGGGTCAGATCCTCTTGATTCAGTTTGACTCGTGGAAGTGAATCCAATTAACATGAGCTAATTAGTTGAAATTTTGAATGATGAGCTCTTGAATCACTGTGATGCGAACGCAGCCGAGCGGAACTGAAGCGGAACCGCCGATGACCCCCGTCCCGCTTTCAGCAGAGAAACGTCTCGAGTCTTGTCTCCGTGGAGCGGAGCCGAGTGGAATGTGATTGGTTTTGACTGACGGGTGACGGGGCTACGGTCCGGTGATCATCCATCTGCTTTTTTTTTTCCTGCTAAGCCGCGGGAAGCTGTTGGATCGGTGATGGAGCCGAACAGTTAAATGGAGGGGCTGTGATCCAAACGTCGATAGTTTCCTAGATCTTTGAGAAAAACGCAGAGGTCTTTGGCACTTTGACACATCAACTTTCAGAAATGTGAAACACCCAGAGTAATGTCAAATACTGACTCTGCTTATTTCTTTCAGCGAGTTATAGTAATAATAATAATAATAATAATAATAATAACAACAACAACAACAACAACAATAGTAACAATAAAACCATAACTTTACCATGCTAGGATCTTAAAAATGACTTGTTTTCTTTCCATTTCTTTCTTTCTTTAATAAAGTGTTCTGTGAATAGATCTTTGTGATGAGTGACGAAGCCATTTTCCACTTTCTCTCCGTTTCTTATTCATTGCTGATTAGCCAACAGAGGCATGTGGAGAAAGCCGTAATCAGGAAAAATAAAAGTGAGAGGCTTTTACGCAATTACAGATATTGACCCGCTGTTATAAAAATTATGAGTTAAAACACGACTCGGTGACAAGAAATTGAATAAGACGAGCTGAGACGAGAGTGTTTTACAAAACACGGCGTCTGCTCGATGAAACTGCTAAACGCAAACTCTGTATTATTATCATGATTATAGTCTATTTACTGCAAGTTAAAATGCGTTACAGTTAAACGTGTTTCATTTTAGTGACTCTAACTCCCGATTGTGTGTGATGTAGTTTTATGTTAAACGCAATTATACTTCTAGAAGGTGTATTATAACGCATTATAACATGTGAAGGTTTGTTTTAAAATGCTATGATAACTGCAGTTATTGAAGACTATTGTAGACATTATAATTAGAGACGGGACTCACACAAAGTCCATGTACGCAGACCCAGAGGAGGGAATTGAACCAAGACCTTGCAGGTACAAGTCAACAGTGCTACTGTAACCACTATGCCACCATGTCACTATTATTATATAGTTATAATATAATATAATAAAAATTTATATATAATTAGATATAATATTAATATATAATATTTACTAATTAAAATATATAAAATATATTACGTATATTATGTTGTGTAACATTTTCAATAAGGACATATGCAGTTACAGTTGTGTGAAAAACTATTTGCCCCCTTCCTGATTTCTTATTCTTTTGCATGTTTGTCATACTTACTGTACATGTTTCTGCTCATCAAAAACTGTTAACTATTAGTCAAAGATAACATAATTGAACACAAAATGCAGTTTTTAAATGAAGGTTTACGGTATTAAGGGAGAAAAAAAACTCCAAATCTACATGGCCCTGTGTGAAAAAGTGATTGCCCCCCTTGTTATAAATAACTTAACTGTGGTTCATCACACCTGAGTTCAATTTCTGTAGTCACCCCCAGGCCTGATTACTGCCACACCTGTTTCAATCAAGAAATCACTTAAATAGGAGCTACCTGACACAGAGAAGTAGACCAAAAGCACCTCAAAAGCTAGACATCATGCCAAGAGCCAAAGAAATTCAGGAACAAATGAGAACAAAAGTAATTGAGATCTATCAGTCTGGTAAAGGTTATAAAGCCATTTCTAAAGCTTTGGGACTCCAGCGAACCACAGTGAGAGCCATTATCCACAAATGGCAAAAACATGGAACAGTGGTGAACCTTCCCAGGAGTGGCCGGCCGACCAAAATTACCCCAAGAGCGCAGAGACGACTCATCCGAGAGGCCACAAAAGACCCCAGGACAACATCTAAAGAACTGCAGGCCTCACTTGCCTCAATTAAGGTCAGTGTTCACGACTCCACCATAAGAAAGAGACTGGGCAAAAACGGCCTGCATGGTAGATTTCCAAGGCGCAAACCACTTTTAAGCAAAAAGAACATTAAGTCTCGTCTCAATTTTGCTAAAAAACATCTCAATGATTGCCAAGACTTTTGGGAAAATACCTTGTGGACCGACGAGACAAAAGTTGAACTTTTTGGAAGGTGCGTGTTCCGTTACATCTGGCGTAAAAGTAACACAGCATTTCAGAAAAAGAACATCATACCAGCAGTAAAATATGGTGGTGGTAGTGTGATGGTCTGGGGTTGTTTTGCTGCTTCAGGACCTGGAAGGCTTGCTGTGATAGATGGAACCATGAATTCTACTGTCTACCAAAAAATCCTGAAGGAGAATGTCCGGCCATCTGTTCGTCAACTCAAGCTGAAGCGATCTTGGGTGCTGCAGCAGGACAATGACCCAAAACACACCAGCAAATCCACCTCTGAATGGCTGAAGAAAAACAAAATGAAGACTTTGGAGTGGCCTAGTCAAAGTCCTGACCTGAATCCTATTGAGATGTTGTGGCATGACCTTAAAAAGGCGCTTCATGCTAGAAAACCCTCAAATAAAGCTGAATTACACAATTCTGCAAAGATGAGTGGGCCAAAATTCCTCCAGAGCGCTGTAAAAGACTCGTTGCAAGTTATCGCAAACGCTTGATTGCAGTTATTGCTGCTAAGGGTGGCCCAACCAGTTATTAGGTTCAGGGGGCAATTACTTTTTCACACAGGGCCATGTAGGTTTGGATTTTTTTTCTCCCTAAATAATAAAACCCCTCATTTAAAAACTGCATTTTGTGTTTACTTGTGTTATCTTTGACTAATAGTTAAATGTGTTTGATGATCAGAAACATTTTGTGTGACAAACATGCAAAAGAATAAGAAATCAGGAGGGGGGGCAAATAGTTTTTCACACCACTGTATTCACAATTTATTATGAATCTTCTGAGCTCTACTCTACAATTCATAGAGTATAATAAAAGTCTTTATACATAATTATAGCATGTCTATGAACAGTGTCTCATTCAATATGAATATAATCATAGCATCACTGCATTTTTAAAATTATTATTACAGCATTGTTTGTCCTATCATTAATTGTATTAGTTTTTAGTAAAGTTGCTATGCGTGTGTTCTAGCCCGTTCTTTATAAGCCACGCCCCTAAAAGTCCCATCCAGCAGATTTTAACCCTGCTTTCAGTTTGGTTTAATTGAAGTCTAGTTCCTCAGAGCGTCATATTTGGCTTCTTGAAATGACGGAACAACCAACATGTAGTTCACGTAAAAATTAATAATAATAATTAAAAAGAAATAAAGAAAACAATGAAACAGTATCTAGCACAAACAAACATCAAGAAACAAGTAAAAGTAATAAAAAAAGAAAGATAATGGAAAGTGATAATTTCTGGGGTGGAAATGAGACATTATCTATTAAAATTTTTTTTGTTTGTTTGTTTTACTTTGGAAACAAAAACAAGAAGCTTTCTCACTTTTACAGTGGAACCTTGGATTACGAGCATAATTCTGGAAGCGGCTCGTATTCCAAAAATCTAAGCAAATTTTCCCATAAGAAACAATGGAAACTCAAATTATTCATTTCACAGCCCAAAAAAATAAATGCGTAAATTTTTTAAATAAAAAGTATTAAGTAAATATAAAACTACACGCATGCACAGATGTTGATTATACCAGTAATAGACGAGCACTAAGACCCAAAGGGGAGACGATTACCCACAATTCCGCAGCAAAAGAGAGAGAAAAACCGTTTGCTCAGTTGTGATCACGTGACGCTCGGCGTCAAAACAAGAAGCGCATGCGTGATACATGATACTCGGTACTCGTAAACCAAGACAACGCTCGTTTTTCAAGTCAAAATTTATTAAAAAATTTTGCTCGTCTTGCGGAACACTCGTAAACCACGTTACTCGCAATCCGAGGTTTCACTGTATTGTTGTTTTCCTGCTTTGTATTTTAGGTTTTATAATGAAAAGCAAATGAAGAACTGATGCACGGATTCACCTTTAAGTCGGCTCTTAGTCTCTTCCTGGTTACAGTGGTGATGGACAGGTTGACAGATGGGTTAGACAAGTGTCCCCATAGACTATGATGTTTGTGGATGATATTGTGATCAGCAGTGAGAGTAGGGAGCAGTGTGAGATGGGCGTAGAGAGATGGAGGGATGCACTGGATAGAAGGAACAAGGCGGAGTAGATAAGTTAATTTAAGCCTTTATTTGTCACCCTGGAGCAGATAGGGTTAAGGCCCTTGCTCAAGGGCCCAACAGTGGCAACCTGGTGGAGCTGGGGATCGAACGGCCGATTTTCTGATCAGTAACTCAGTGCTTTAGCCCTGTGAGCCACCACTGCCCCATCTGGTGTAATAATAAGAGAGAGGGTGGTGGAAAGGTGCAGTTGCAAGGAGTAGAAGTAGAGAAGTTGAAATTTAGGGTCCACAGCAATGGGGAGTGTGGTGGAGAAGTGAAGAAGAGAGTGGAGGCAGGGTTGAACGGGTGGAGAAGAGCAGCAGGAGTGATCTTCGGATGGAAAGGTTTCGGCAAGAATGAAAGGGAAAGTTCACCGGACTGTAGTAAGACCAGTTAATGTTGTACTGTTTGGAGACGTCACTGCTGACAGGAAAACAGGAAGCAGAGCTGAAGATGCTACGGTTTGCTTTGGGAGGGACAAGAATGGACAGGATTATAAATGAGTATATTAGTACGAGTATAAACGGCACCGGTTTGGGGAAAAAGTTAGAGAGGCCAGATTAAGATTGTTTGGAGATGTGCAGAGGAGGGATATATATCAGGAGGAGAATGTTGGAGATGGAACTGCCAGGCAGGAGGAGAAGAGGAAGGACCAAGAGGAGGTTTATGGATGCCGTGAGGGAGGACATGCAGGAGGCTGCAGTAACAAGGGAAGATGTGGTAGACAGAGTTAGATAGAGACGAATGGCCCACTGTGTCGACCCCTAACTGAAGCAGCCGAAAGGAGAAGATGAAGTGAAGTTGTACAAATTTAAATGCTAACACAGGTAGCGGAATGGCGGACATTTTTCTTAGTATGTCGGTTTGAAGTTGTATAACATAACTTTTCAGTGTGACTGCGTGGCAGATGGCAAGACTTTCTTTACTTATTTTTAGGTAGAGTGCCTATGATGTCCTGTTTGATGTTTTGTGGTGTTACAATTTGCGATTTCGATAGAGATAATGCTTGTTGTCTTAAAGAAATACAAAATAAATTTCTTACAGGTTTAAAAGTATTAAACATATGGAATGAGCATTGACACACGGTGTAGCTTCCAGTCGGGTCCAGTAGGAGGCAGTAATGCAACAACTGCTGATGTGATGAAGAAGAAGCGATAATCTTCTAATATAATCGGAACTATCTTAGTATTTTGCGAGTACTTTGCAGGGGATGTAAACCGGTTATATTTTTCCACGAAAGCCGTCACACTTTTATAAGTATTGACTTTTGCAATGATGTACGTTTACCTAAATAATACCTTACCATCCTGCATCGATTCTGAATGTGAATTTAATTAATCAAACAGACCTTTTTTGTAGGCAATCTGAGACTGATGTTTGATAGATTTGTTGAAGGTAAAATCAAGAAAACGTGATTTCTAGCTAACAGTGACGGTAATAACGGCCATATTGGAGACAGTCACATTGGGAATGGGTTTTTACAGAGAAACACATAGACACACTTGTGCAGCAGAGGAGCAGCAGACGCCGGAGTGATGGCTTTACTCTCTCTCTCCGGAGATTAATTACAGATGGACAGAGCGAGACAGCGAGAGAAATTGAGAGATTTGAAAAGGGATTTTCCGGCTTTATTGCTCACCGGAATTTGTTCAGGCGGCGGAAACGGGTCGGTGCTGTACTGGGATGTATTGCTACCCACACTATTATGTCACATTTCCCCGTCTCATCATCACTGACTTACACAAATCCAGCTCTTCATTGTGACGGATATGGAAAAATAATATGTTTTGGCGCCCCATGTCAGAGATTCCACTAAACAGAAATATCAAAGGTAGCGCATGGCATCGATCAGTAAATATTGTGAAGAAGTTTTTGGTGTCCCATCTCACATACACACACACACACACCTCTACAGGGAGGTGCCCGAGGGACAGCGAGCCGTGTTCGATTCTCATTTTCAAAATGCCATGTGCTCTGCTGTAAAGATGCAGAAGATAGCATCAGTGCCCTCCAACCACAGTCAGGACGTTTCAGCTGAGGTTCTCGCTTGTCAGTGTCATGCTGTCTCGCTGGTTAAATGCCAGCATGAAACACATTTACAGAAAACCTGACAGGGACAGGCCATGCTAATATTAACCGATAACAGAATGTGTGAAAATATATGAGTTTGACTGGGAAGGGCAACAAATCCAGTTTATTTTCCATGTACATGCACGACACCGACAGGGCAAAGGTGTTTTCTGTGTGTGTGTGTGTGTGTGTGTGTGTGTGTGTGTGTGTGTGTGTGTGTGTGTGTGTGTGTGTGTGTGTGTGTGGTTCAAGTATAATAAAAGGAATCAGCGTCAGAGTCACAACAGTCACACTTCTTCATCACACCACCATGTTTTTTTTTCTTTTTTTTTATTCTTCACCCGTTACAAACTCTCCAAGCTTTGATTCTTGCCAGTTCAGCTCCAAGGTTTCTACCGAAGGTTTAAAGACGTCGTTTCAAAGACTCTGATTGCCTTTAATAGCAGTTTCGCAGCTCTGTTTTATTATGCTCTTGTCCTCCTGAAACAGACGCTCACGCTCCGAGAATACCGATGCGCACTTTCCTGCCTTTGTCTCACACTCGAACACCTTGTCTAGCGTTCCGTAATCTTCACCTTTCGCTCTCTATACATTCTGATCCTCATCCTTCTCCGAGACAACGACAGTTGTCTGCTCTTTCGCTTTGCCTCACTCCTGCTCACATCTTCTGCTGTTAAATTGCTTTGTATCATGTCCTGTGTCTCATGGTGTCTCTGCGATGTGCTGACACTTTAGTCTTTTATTGTGTCTCTCGATCTCTAACTCAGGTCTGTCTTCCTGGTCAGTTTTCCGTCTGGATGATTGTACAAGGGGGTTGATTGGCATGAAGGGAGATGCGATAAAGAACAATGGAGAAAAAAAGTCTCGTTTAATATCATCTTGTCCGCTTTATTTATGACTGCAAAAGGACTGTTCTGTTTTGCAGAACCGCTTTTCCACCTTTCTTTCTTCAGACTTTGTCTCAACGCTTCATTTCTTTTTCATATTACATCAAGATCCATATGCGAAGCTTTTTTCCTGAAAGCCAGACTATTTTTTTGGGGGGTGGGGGGAGGGAAATGTCACATCCTGCCATTTCGCCATCTCTGGTGGTGTGACATAGCTCATCTATCTGCGATACAGTGCCATCCGTCATCCTGAAGGCCTGAAGCTCTGTCTAAAAAGGGTCCGGGGAATAAGAAAGCAAAGGTTAGCTGCAGGAATCCCAGTGGTTAATGTTAGCATTGGACCGAGCCAGGAGTCAATATCCAGAACTGTAGGGACAAGGGAAAGGGCGCACTGAGACTGAGTGATAAATCACACGGCACACACAAACATCAACAGAGCCGGGCACCAGGAGACGTTGACAAATCGATAACGCGCCAACGCGCTGCTATGATCTCCAAGGAGAAATATTTCTCTCTGCGAGCCTCCTGTCATCACCAAACTTTTTTTTTCAGGGGTCGAAGCAATTTGGAGAGGTGCCCAAAGTGATGACACTGAACCCAAAGACGTGAAGTGCGCCTGGTTCCTCAAGAGGTTTCCAATACGGATGCTGAGCAAAGATCTAACAAAAGGTTTTAAGAACCTAAGGAACCCTTAGACAAAATTCTCGGTTAGTGCACAGTGTCTCCTGAGAGACCAGTCCAAAGATTAGGAGGCTGCAGAACGAGACTTGAATCTGTCACGGGTAGGAAGCACTTTGTGTTCTACAGTATATGCATACAGGAGAAATGTTAATATTTCCTCAGGAGAAAACTTCCAGTCATGCACCGTAATCTGAAGGAACCCTTACTTAGAACCTGTGATGGTAGGAAAACCATGTAGAACAGTTGCTTTAATGTTTCCTTTAGGAATAGGTACACATCTTTATACATTCCCCAGTGAGATGCCTGAATGACCTTCTAAAAAGGTTGTTGCATATATATAAGCAATATCAACTTCAATATAATACATTTTCTTTTTCTTATGTTATTTCTTGGTGGAAACCTCAAGAAATAAAAAAGTGCTGAGATGGCAATAAAGAAGCAGAACCAAAAAACGCATTAACATTACCAAATATATCCAAAAACAGTTGACTTGTTTTTAAATCTGAAACAGGCGAATGGCTAGAAGTTTGCGCCATCTGTCAGCCTTTTTTTTTCCACCTCTAAAATCATCTGTAATGCCTCATCATCTCTGAGCTGGAGAGAATTTGCTTCACATTGCGCTGACACAGAGTTTTCCTTTTGTCTGGAAATGGTTACACAGTAAGGGAGGAAGCACAGCCCTGTCCTCTGCTTGAACGTGATTAATGTGTGAAGCTTGCTTCTTTCTATTTCAAGTGGTGTTCCAATGCTATTGAGGCTAAAGCTTCAAACCAGGAGTTTAGCACTGATATTTATAGTTTAGGATGTGAGACAAAACAAGAATTTTATAGGAAATGTTATAGAAATGTTACTTGAGTACTGGGATGCTTAGCAGGTTAAATATGTGACTAAATATCCACAAAAAAATGTTGGGGAAGTTGAGTTTGACCTTGAAGATGCAGGAAGTATTCATGATAGTTATACAGCGTACAGTAGTGCTGCTGCCTCACAGTGTCTCGGTCCCTGGTTCAATATTTAGCTGGGGTTATTACCAGTGTGAGTATTTTTTTTATGTTTTCTTCATGTTTGTGAGGGCTTCTGTAACTTACCCTAGAAACATGGCAGTTAGTAGATTGTCTCGTTGGGACCTGCACAAGCTTTCCAGCTAAACCCTTAGTGCTTAATTTCTAGAGCCAGTTCTGAGTCAAACGGTTAAGGCTCTAGGTTAATACCAGAAGGTTTGGGGTTGAATCCCCAGCACTACCAAGTTGCCACTGCCTTTGAGCAAGGCCCTTAACTCTGTCTGCTTTAGGGGATGCTGGTCTATGGTGCACTGACCCTGCACCCTGACTCTGTTACAAAAGGAATCTTAATCTTGGGTAAGACAGGCTGTCTGTCTCCAAGCACACCTTCCTCTGGACTTTCTCTGGCTACCAAGGCCTGGAGAAAGTACTGCCTGAAGATGGTACTGCTTGAACTGTCGCACTGTCGCCTTGCAGACCTTCAGGGTCAAAGGTTCGATTCCGCCCTCGGGATCTGTGTGCATGGAATTTGCATGGAACCCATGCTTGGTTTTCTATTGCTTAGTGGGTTTCTTCTGGGTACTCCAGTTTCCTCTCACACCCTAAAGAAATGCAGATTAGGCTAATTAGTGCTCCTAAAATGCCCATAGTGTGTGTACTGTATGTGTGCGACCTGGAATGGATTGGCACCCCATCCAGTGTGTTCTTTCAAGCGCTCTGCTTGTTCTTTGTCGAATGTGAGAAAGAAAGCGTACTTCTATTGTACTTCTAAAAAAAAAATGAAAAGGGTGAATCCGTCAAAGCAGACACCCGGAGGTCAGGCGAGATGTTGGTGTTGAATGACGGTGATAAGAAAGCATGCTTATCTATCGGTAAAATGAACTTGGTAGGAGGAAGACTAGGATGAGGAGGAGGAGGAAAAGGAGGAGAAGGAGTAGGAGTGTGGGGGCCATCTGTGGACTTGAGATATTTATACACTTTGTTTGTGAGCGTGCTGCGCCGGAGACCCTGAAACAGAAAATCGATGCTTTGATTGAATCTCTGGGTTGAAAAGGCCTTAGGGGAGAGATTCCACCGAGAGAGAAATCGAGGAGAAAAATGGAGGATTGTTAAGTCAATATATTCATTTTTTTTTCTTTTGGTAAGTTGTTAATTATCCTGTGATACCTGGTCTACCGGGACGTACTGAGGTCGAATCCAGATGTGTAGGTAAATACGATATCGACTGCGACGACAGGTGTTGTTTCACGTAATGCAATATCGATAAGAATATATTAACGCGATGATACAGTTTTCTGAGTGGTATTCATATTGTCAGGTGCTTTCATAACTCATGTGAGCAAATGATAAATGTAGAGTATTAGCTAGCACACCAAGCGCATCAAAGGGCCTGTGTGCTGCCCAGTCACATGGTTTTAGTTGCCTGGAAACCTAATTTAGTCAGTTTCATAACAATGTATAGTGACACAATACGCGCATCGATAACAGTATCAGCTCGACATTTCCACTGCATTGCCTGTATTTTTCAGCATATTTTCATTTGTAGTAGAAAGGGGTTTGTGGCATGTGCTTTGTCTTCTTTGTGTGTGCGCCATAGATTGAGTTCTGCACCCGAGAGATTAGTTCCAGATTCTAATTGTGACTGAATTTGGAGCTACATTTTCTCTGGAGGTCATTTGGGAATACCTGGCAGTCCTGTGCCAGATACACACACACATACACACACATATATACACAACAACCTCACTTTATTGAAATGCCAAAGAACAAGGCAGAATCTTTGAGATGCTAAGTCAGTGTGATAATAGTTGAGGTTAGGGTAGGGTGGTAAAGGAATAAATAAAGATAAAATACGATTAACAAACCAGTCCTCTACATGTTTTAAAGCTACATACAGTGAGCGTTCAAGTTAAAGCAGGACTTTTTTTCTATATAATCTCTTGTTACACTAATGCACTTATACCAGTGTTTCACTAGTGCTTGGATCCCATCAAAGTACAATGTTTCCTCAGTACGTCAGAGCCATGAACAGACTGTCTGATTCACGTCTGGGAGCGAGGTCAGGACTGTATGGGGGATGTGGCAATAACTTCCAACCGAATTTCTGTAATTATTCAGCAAGTGGTGTTGGTGAATGATAGTGTGTACATTCCCTACCGACAGATGCGTCTCTTCTGCATGACCTTGGTGACGTCGATTTTTAAAGATCTGGCGTTCCGTTTGCTGAATGTTCACGGAAAATAATGTACTGGGCTCTGAGCCACCAGGATCACCATTCATGGACATACAGCCTCCTTTAAAACGTTTGCATCATTCAAATGTTTAACAAAAAGTCCCGTTTTGACTTGAACGCCCCTCATACAAATAAACTCATAACAGTGTCAGCTATTTTAGATCTGCCCTGGAGTGCTAAGAATAAAAAAACACCATAACTCTGCTCAGAAGCTCATCATATCAATGCATTCTCATAACACTTTTTTCTCATAACAATTGTTGACCCCATGGGTCAGCATTCATAAAGTTCCCTGGAACTGAAAATCAGAAGTTATTAGTCAAGTGACCTGAGAGTGAGAAACCTACACTGTGCATACAAAAATATCCAGTTCTGTTTTTTCGCTCTTGCTGTAGGTTGGAGTCTCCGACGCGAACACTGACGTTGGAAGCGCCGAAAGGTGTGGAGGTGAATGCAGGAGTGGGGGAGTTCAGAGCATCCTGCAGGAAAGAGCTAACTCTGGAGTCTTCTGAAGGAGAGGTACAAGTCATTTATAAGTGGTGATGCACAAAAGATCGCTCTTTGCCTACACAGATGTCGAAGGTTCTTAAGAATTGGAAAGTTAGCCCTGGAATCTGAGTTCCAGCTGTTTGCAGGTGTTTTATATCAATTAACAAGCAACGCATCGATTATTTATATCATTTTCCTGAGTAGGGTTCCTGAGAGTAGGGCACAAGGTAGGGTACACATCGTTGGGCACAAGCACACAATCTCACACACATCGGCAATCACAGGCTTCCTCACAGCTCAAGGGTTCTTGGTTTGATCCTGAGCTTGGTTTACTGACTGAGGTTCCGCAAGTTCTCCAGGTTTCCTCCTACTGTATCTCCCCCGAGGTGAATTCCTGACTCTGAATTACTGTTAATTGTAAATGTGCATGTGATTTGTGCCATCTGATGGACTGACATACCATCCAAGATATATTGTGCTCAGTGTTTCTGGGAAAGTCTCCAGTTCCACCAACACCCTGACTAGGATTCAGCAGATACTCAGGGTGAATAAATGAATATGTGCTCTAGTGGTGCATTTGGCAGATACCCCCAGGTTAGTAGCATTTGCCAAAGACAAGGAGGCGTATATTTGCTGAGGAACTGAATAAAAAAATATGTTTTTTTTTTCTTGGTATTTTTGCTGCCCCACTTGGCTAGGTGTATTGTTCATTTGTCTTGTTTTTAATTAGCAGCAAATATGACCTAATCCCTTTCTTATTGTTGATTCTCATGAGAATAGGACATGTGACACTTTCCAGAAAGTGCATTCATGCTGTTTTATCTTTCCTGTCCAATTGGTGTCTGAAAACCAATAGATAGACATATTATTAGCTATTGCTCAGAATCAGTTAGAGGTATCTTGCTTACAAGGGACACAACTGTATACATTGTACAGTACTGTACGTTCAAAAAATCCCTCCATAGCGAGCCGCGTAGAGTAGGTCATGGGAAAATATTCAAGGATTGTCTCCGGAAAAGCTGCTTGAAATTTTTCACAAACTAAATCTGTGAATTTATTACCAGGTTTAAAAATGTGCTCCACTAGAAGCCCCGTACTACTCTACATGGCCGCTGTGGAGAGACCTTCTGAAGTCACCGTACAAAGAATTGTGTGCTTGTTAAAAGAATGTAATTTCATTCTTAAGTATTGGGATGTGGAAACTGACTTGGAAAAAAAAATCTGATTTGTTCAGGTAAGGGATGCGATTGGCGTGTTAGTTGGTGGGCTCACTGGGGAAGGAGAAGGTTTATAGTCCTCAATTATTTATTATCTTGTCTTTTGTATAAAAGTTCACAAATTCCGTGCTGAGTAGAAGTAAAGATTGTTCTTTAGGGCAAATATTACTGAAGTATAAGTAGAAGTCTTCTATTTACTTGTGTACTTTAGTAACAGTAGAGCGCTGGAAAAGTCTGGGGACTGCATTCACGTTCGACCTGTAATCATTTATGGTGACAGTTAATCAAGGGTAACCAGATTGTTATCTATTACCTGTGCATCATTCTAACAAGGGTCATTTTGTACCCAGAAGGCTGTGCTTGTTGTATATTGTTATTCTCATGGTTGGGAATTGGAGCAATCAGGATACAAATCGTACTAGCGAAGATATAGAACGCAGTCGGCCTTGGAGGTCATGCGAATTTGCTCAAGCTCTCACCGGATGTGGAGGATTGCGCAGGCCTGGATTTCATATTATTTGATATTTTGAGTGATGCCATTCAAGCGTTTATATCTGTCGAGAGTCGGGCAGTTAATACACTCCAGGGACTCTCCAGAAATCGATAACCTGATAGTGAACGAGGATTCGAAATTGAACAAATGCTCAAGTGGGGCCTTGGGTTAGAAGATATATAGCGAGCAACCTTAGTGGAAAGATTTGAGTTCTCCTGGGTGAAACAGATTTCTTTTTTTTTTTTTTTTGACATTCATGCTCTTATGCTAATCAGTATTTCCTAGAGTTAATAAAGGTCCAAGTTAGAGTTTTTGGCTATAGGGTCTGTGCTCTTCCTGGTTGGGAAAGATGGACTCTGTTAGGCCAGAAATTTTGGTAATTGAACATGAAGAAAGTTAGCGCTCTTCTCAAACTCTCTGGCAATCAATGATGTTATAATCAATGAAGAGTCTCAGTGGAGCAGGCGCACTAATGGAGGACACATGTAGCTACTGAGAGAAAACAATCCCTCGAATGCTATCAGCGACAAAACTGGATCAAAAGTGCACCTATGCACTGTATATTTTTAGAAATGAGGGTAAATCAGGTAAAGTGGTTCGATCAGTACATATAAGAAAAGAAAGAAAAGTGCTCATACTTAGCATCCAGCTAAGCTACGAGGGAATGCCGAGACAAGCAGTTTGAGCTTATCGCGCATCAAAGGTGGTTAGTTTGCAGTGTTATGACAGCTAGTTTACAAGGTCATACATAAAATTATGAACCGTATCAGTACGAGCCAGACCTGTCTGTCTTTCTGTCTCTTTGTGTGTGTTCTGCTGCCAGTGTACATCAAAGCTGTCAACGCTCCAGGACTCGTGAGACGCACCCGTGCATACTTTCTCCGCTCGTTCTCCTTTACAGCATCTGATTCAGTTTAATGAAAGGAGCAAAGATGAAGTGTTACTCGTAGCGAAGAGTGGTTAGAGAAGAGACCGTGGTTGTTAGTGTATGGTGTCATGCTAAGCCATGCAGGACTGCGTAAGTGTTGTACTTTCTACAAGAGCTAGCAGTTCAAGTACAAACAAATCAACAATTAACGGATTTAACAGAGCTGGATTCTTACATAACAGGTCTTTGATCGAGGATTTGACCCCCAACTGGGATCTTAGAAAATCTTTAATGTTTAAAAGTTTCTTTTTTTTTTTTTTGTAAAAGTTCTTTTAAATCAAACCTGACTTTACGTTAGCATCTCAACATACAGCATATCGCTAGAATTACAGCCAGCAATCTGTCTCTACAGTTTCTACAGATTTACAAGCACTTCATTTTTCCCCCCACAGCTAAAATAATGTATTTAAAGAGATTAAACCTAGTGTGAATGTATTTCTATCTGCCAAACCCCCTTACGCCTAACTGAGCGTCGCCATCTTGGAATTGTTCTTTTTGCTTCACTTTCCCTTGCTTTATAACTGCCCGGGCTATTTAATTAACTCCCAGCAGTCTGAGCAATACATCATGCTGTCCTGTCAACTTCCCGTAAACGGGAGCTTTTTTTTCTCCTTCTTCTTCTTCCCTTTCGCCACGGAGATAGCAGGCGTTCGTTTAGACTTGCACAATGCCGGAGAGAACTACATGCTGTGATATGATAGAGAAGTCACCGGCGGCGAGGCTCAGTGAAAGCGCTTTTGAAAAGTCTGTCCGATCCTCTCACAGACTGAATTTGTCAAGTCTCTCTCTCTCTCTCTCTCTCTCAAGCATAACCATAGGTGCACTCGATGGCTTATCCAATGAGCCTCCCCTCGCTCTTTAATTCCACCGAGCAGGCTTCAGAGACGTGACAAGACGAAAAAGTAAAAAATGTGACGGGAGGGAAAAAAAAACATTCCTGTCAATTCAGAGAGACGGACAGAACGAGGTGTCTCGTAAGGTCCGGATGGTGAGCTAAATCGGCGCAGACAGCGGCTTCATTCTTTTAAAGGTGACGTTTAAAGTCTGTGAGTTTTAGCGGAGAGAATTAAAGAGAGAAACGCGTCCTCATGTTGAGCTTCAGGCTGCCAATTACAATCAGCAAGGGAGATATGGGATGCGATGACAGCCTGTTGAAGAGAGAGCGAAATGCAATCAAGGGGGATGAGACAGACATCAGGTAATGAAGATAAAGCAAGAGAGATGAAGAGATAGAGGGAAAAAAAGTGAAAGAGAGAGAACAATACTGAACCGGTAAAAAGCTTTTCTTTTCATGCTCAGTGTCTGCGGTTTACATTAACTGTAGACATCTCTCAGTTTATTTGTGTTAATACTAAACCGAAGCAACCAGAATCTGTGGTCAAATGCACTTGCTGATGTGCACCACTCTCACTCATTCACTATAGCGCTTATCCTATTCTGAGTCTCAAGAGACCTCGAGAGTAATTCAGGGGACTTGGGTATTAGGCAGGGTACAGCCTGAATGGGGTACCAGTCCCATCGCAGGGCACAAATTGGGAATTTTGCAAATGCTAAACAACCTAATCTGCATGTCTTTGTACTTTGGGAAGCATAAGGGAGAACATGACGGCTCCACACACACACACACACACACACACACACACACACACACACACACACACACACACACACACAGACCAGAGGCAGGGATTGAACCCTCAACATCAGAGGTTCGAGGGTAAAGTTAATAAAGTCACACAGGACAAAGAATAAGCAGAAGAGCCACTCGTCATGGCACACTTGCTTTGGAATCACCCATGGCTCCAAGCCTTCAGGTCTGTTTAGTTTGGCAGCATTTGTTACAAGCGTTTTTTAGTAATTATCTGACACACTGAGCCATTTCCATTAGCATTCAGGAGCTAATGTACAAGCAACCCCTCAGCATTATATCAAACGCATTAGTATCCGCTCGCGCGTGTTAAAGAGGCTAGCAGAGAAATCCTAGCAGGTGAAAAAGAACGAATTTCACCAAACTCAGCATGCTACGTTCCCGACGCAGACTCGCTCCCCTGCTTCTCAAGTGAGAGTGATTAATTGCTTCCTGTGAGCCCAGGCAGCAAACACGTACACAATTACCCATGATCCTGATTTCCGTTCCGTCTGCGCTGACAACCAAGTTCCTTACGAAATGCGTTCCTTAACTAGGAAAGTTATTAAATTAGTTAAGCTGAGCGTTAAAAATCTTCGTCTTCCTGCAGAAGAAAAGTGCCAGGGTGAGGTTTGCACTTTCAACCCTGATGTAAGAAAGAAAAGAAAGTCAGCTTTCGCTCGGTGTAGAGCATCCCTGCGTATCCGTTTCAAGGACTTAATTATAAGGAAGCTGAGTAATTAAAGCTTAGCGCTGCTAACTTTTGAATTCTGCTGCTGGAGCGTTAAAGTGCGAGATAAACATGTCTGAAAGACTGAACAATCTCTGATCCTCTAAAGAACGCTGTAAAGCAGCGACGTGTAAAAGCGGTACAGCTGCGGGGGAATTAAAAAAAATATATATTTTATTTAAATCCTCTTCTATTAAATTCGTTCTCACGGCAGCATGCTAGTAAATCCATGAACTGTTTAAGACAGATAAGAAGCAAATTAGCTACATGACGTGGTACATTTCACAGAAATGCGACATGATCAAGTCTAACATGATGAAATGCCGAAGGACTAAAGGGCAGTGTCTTGAGTACGACGCCGCTTGCTGGAGAACATGCTAGCGTAAACTTTCCAACAAGGTTAGGCTTTCACATTTAAAAAAAAAACAATGTTCTAAAAGCAGCACGTTGCTTCCAAGTGTTTTGCTACAGTAGCATTTCATCAACTGCGTGTTGCCGCAATGTCATAGAAACATTAACCAAAATGAGGACAAAACATTCAGAAAAGTTTTACAATTGTTTCTGGAGCATCCTTTTAATATAGTACATTGATCGAAGTAACAATTTTCGAAGTAAAAGTAATCAAGACTTGCAGTTAAATATCACTGTGCGCCGGTGCACACCTGAGCACCCCACCGCTGCCTCGCTTACTCTGTCTGGGTTTGATTAACCTCCCCACCCCAAACCAAGCAGGCCTAGCAACAATATCATCAGAACGTGCCGTTTGTTTTCACTTTGGAAAAGGGCCGATAATCGAGCCACGTTTACTCATATGTGCGTGTCTTTGGAAAATGGCATTTCCTCCTGTCTTTGGGATGGTGCAAGGTCACGTGACTCAGGCATCCAGGCATTTCAGCTGTTTAATGAAGCATGTAACTTGCCGTCATTTGTTACCCGTGCCTGTGCATTGGCGCTATTTTGGGATTTGCAACCCTTTCATCTCTCACTTCTTCTGACTCACTTTTTTTTCTCTCCATCGCTTCATGTCTTTTCGTTGTGTTTGTTCTTTTTTCTATGTGTCCTCACACACTAATTGCCTTCACTTCATCCGTATGCACACGCTCTTACACAAACACACATTAGCATGGTAAACAGTACGCTAGCGAAGCGCATTTCATGCCCATGTGCATGAGCGCTAGGCATTAATGAGTGCAGATCCCTCCGCTGGGAGACTTTAACTCTCGTCGTAAAACCCACCCGAAGGGCTCCGTCGTTCCCTCCGTCGAAATGGAATCTGTTCTGTGCTTTCCATCAACTGTATTACAAAAAAACGTGCAAGAAGAAGAAGAAAAAAAACAGTACCGCTGACATGACATTAGAAGCTGTGCGGCAAATCTGAGACCCTGATGCTACCATCCCGAGGTGTAGATAGCCGTTGTAGTCAATTCAGCATCACATATTTTTTATTTTTTTAACAACATTGTGTTTGTTTATTCAATTTTGTTAGCTTTTCCATTTTAGCATGAATTCAAAACTAGCAGCAAGGTTTGTAAGCCAGCCAGCTTCATGTGCTTTTATGTGCTTCGTGCAATAAATACAGTTCAGCCAAACAATTAGACAGGTCAGGGGTAGCTCAGTGGTTAGGGCATTGAACTACGGTTCGGAAGGTTTCCGGTTCAAACCCCACGACCACTAGGTTGCCATTGTTGGGCCCTTGAGTAAGACTCTTAACCCTCAACTGCTCAGATGTGTAATGAAAAATGTAAGTCGCTCTGGATAAGGGCGTATGCCTAAATGTAAATGATACAAAGCTTTTGTCATTGCTATCTTTAGCAACTACATTTTTTTAAAAATTGTGTCAGAACAAGTTTTACACAACTTCTTCCGTTCATCACACCATGCATCGCTGATTATTTTGCTAAAACAGTCAGAACGCCGAAGCTCATCTTCTCCAGATTGCCTCCGTCATTTCCAGTGAACTCTGAGACAAACGAGGGGATAAAACTGGATGAAAGCACAACAGAGCCGTGGAATATACACGGAGTGACAGATGCGACGGCTCATCTCGAGCGTCTGTGCACAGACTCTTGCTCTGCGCTTGTGTTTGGACAGACACATACCATCGATGTGGACGCCGCGCACGCCATTACTCATCATAATTAGCTTCTCGGTCTCCCTGTGAGTTATGCCGGAGATCAAACATGTCCTTCAGCGTGACCTCCGCGCTCTGGAGTTCGGCTCTGATAAACATAGAAGCCATGAGCAAGAGGTGAAATTGGGGATTCGGTGTGGCTTAGCAGATAAACCCTGCTCGCTGTCGTCAGGCCGCCTGCTCGCGGATCAAGCGCTGGCGTAGCAAATAGAAACAGGAAATATGTGCTCAGAGTGTCAGAGATATCAACAACACACTCCGCTCTCTCACTGGCACAAACTAATACACACACAATGTATATATATACATTGTGGAAATATCAAAGCAAACACGTAGAACAAACGTCTTTTCCACATGATGTGACCGATATGCTTGTCTGACTCCTCCCACTCCAATACCTTTTAAAATGATGCATTTTTAAAAAAAAATATCATCAAAAGAAAGCTCATATTCTATACCGCATTATCCTTTATTCAGGGATGCAGGAAGCCTGGAGCCTATCCCAGGATGTGTGCATGTGTTTGGAAACCGGAGTACCCGGAGGAAACTCACCAGGGATTTTATCGGGGCTTAGGACCGGCACTGCAGTTGCTGGGGTTTGGGCAATGGGTGGGAATCGAACCCAGGTCTTCCGTATAGCAGGCAAGAAATCTACCACTGAGAGGTTTACCTGTGGCTCCGCCCTGTACATTGTCATCGTAGACATTGATGCCTATTGTTATATTCAGTTAGGACATAAATGTTGAAGCTGATGCTGCCTATTATTACACACCTATAACAAACCTGTGACGGCACTACCTATGCAAACGCAGCAAACAAACAGAATTTCTATATATAGAGTATTAGTGTGTATCTGGTTATAATGATATTCGTGATGTCATTGTGGCAAATGGGAGGAGCTTAATTATTGTGATTTTACAGGATTTACTGTCACTCCAGTGATCAAAAGCTGAAGATGCTTCGACATGGCCAGATCTCAAATTTCTGATTTCCTCCTGCAGTAATTCTGATTGTTAAGTGTATAAAATAATGTGTGTGTTTGTGTGTATCTGTGTGTGTGTGTGCCTCTTTTAGATCTTTCTCAATGCCAAGTCCATCCGCATGCCGAATCTTCCACACGGCAGCGTGGACCCGCTGCTCAGCCCTGGCACCAGCTACCCGAAACACACCGTCTACGAGGTGTGTGTGTGTCCGAGCGGCAAGCTCTACCTGTCCCCCGCAGACAGCGCCTCCACCTGCCAGACCACTAACAGTGTGTGTTTATGGAGCTGAGAGCGGCGGAGGGGCGTCGCCCGACACCAGAAAGGCCTTCCTTTTTTTCTTCTCTTTCCTTTTTCCTCCCCTTCATACTGTTCATCAGCCGTATTCACATCAACAACCTGACTGACAAACGTCGGAATATTATCAGATCGGACACGGAGATGATCTGCTTTGCCGCCCTACAGTATTTCAAATTCTTTCCATCATATCATTGTTTTATTCTCCACATTCTTTTCCTTCCTTCCTTCCTTCCTTCCTTCCTTCCTTCAGGAATTCAGGAATCGGAACAAACTCAGCATCTTCCCAAACTGTAAATGGAGCAAAAATGTGACTCGGAGCGTATCTTTTTTTCTTTCCTCTCCTCTTGTTTTTAGTACTCCTATTTTTGTACGACCCTTTACCCCAGGTGGAAAATTCGAGGAGAGGCCGGACCAAGTTTACGGAAAATGAGCGCACGCACAGGCACGTGCACGGTGCGGGGGGGATGCGGGGTTAATTGGGGGGGGGGTTTGCGGGGTTATTTGGGGGGGGGGGGGGGGCTGCGTGTTTTTCTAATGAAGCGATACACAGGTGCCTTTGCTGTTGTCGGAAAAGCACACGTTCACCACATCGTCCAATCACAGCAGAACACACCGGAACAAAAGAGGAACGCTAATTAATTAACATTTTGGATTTGAAAAGATGAATTTAATGTAGTCCGATTTCTGTAATTTTTTTTTTTGGACTCTACTCTCTTTTTTGGGAACAAAGCACAAGATTATGCCATGTATATAAGAAACTCAATAAATAATAAATATTAATAATAATAATAAAAAGAGAAAGTTTATTTTAAACATTTTGAATCAAAGGATGTTTGATGATTTTTTTCCTTTCAAATCTTATAATTTTTTCTCCCCTCCAGCAAAAACCCTCTGGTATTTGTGTTGCCAAAAAAAAAGGTTAAATTTTTTTCTGCTTTCTTACGATCAACCAACCAAAATCAGAGTGTCTACAAATTCTACTTTTCTTTATTTAATTTTTGGATTGGTTCATATAGTAAAACTGTATGATCTGATGTCCTGTTAAAAAAAAAATCATTAACAAACAAAAAAGATTTTTACATAAAAAACATTCAAATACAATAAAAATGTATCTAAATAATTATCAGTTCATTTATTTTTTATTGAAGAGCAATGTTTTATAAAAAAAATTGGTGCTTATTTTTTTTGGAAGATTTATGTTTGCTTGTTTAGCATTTTCTGTCAAGAAAAAAAAAATTCTAAAAGAAACAAGTTTAAAAATGCTCAAGTTTTTCTTTAATGTTTGATAGCATTTTATCTTGTCAGGATGTCTTTCAAAACTATATCAGGATTTGATTTTCAGTAAAACTCCACTCGGGTTCAAAAAAACACACAGATTTTTTATTTATTTTATTCAAATATTTTAACAGCATTTTAATTTAAAATTTTTTTTGGTTGATGCTACTTTTTTTTGTAATTTCTTAGTTATTCAAAAAGCAAAGGTAACAAACCTACATTCAGAATAATCAAATTTGGATTATTTGTGTCTAAAAATTAGCCTCACTAAGTTTCTACCACATTTTAACAGCTTTAATAAGAAACGTAATGAGTAGATGGACAGAGCAGACACACTGGAGCAAATACTATTGCAGCTTTATGATGCGGTTACACTGAGTTGTAATAAGGATATGGCGAAGATAGTTAACAATAGTTAGAAATGAGGCTTGTAGAGAGTACAAGAATAAAGCTCTGCTGCATTTCTGTTAGGAAGGATGAGGCAAAATGTAATTCTTGATACTTTGTTGAAAAATCCTAAGTTGAACTTGAATGTTACTATATATATATATATATACAGTGGTGTGAAAAACTATTTGCATGTTTGTCACAAAATGTTTCTGATCATCAAACACATTTAACTATTAGTCAAAGATAACACAAGTAAACACAAAATGCAGTTTTTAAATGAGGGGTTTTATTATTTAGGGAGAAAAGAAATCCAAACCTACATGGCCCTGTGTGAAAAAGTAATTGCCCCCTGAACCTAATAACTGCTTGGGCCACCCTTAGCAGCAATAACTGCAATCAAGCGTTTGCGATAACATGCAACAAGTTTTTTACAGCGCTCTGGAGGAATTTTGGCCCACTCATCTTTGCAGAATTGTTGTAATTCAGCTTTATTTGAGTGTTTTCTAGCATGAACCGCCTTTTTAAGGTCATGCCACAACATCTCAATAGGATTCAAGTCAGGACTTTGACTAGGCCACTCCAAAGTCTTTTCTTTGGGAAAAAGGTATTTTCCCAAAAGTCTTGGCAATCATTGAGATGTTTTTTAGCAAAATTGAGACGAGCCTTAATGTTCTTTTTGCTTAAAATGCGATGCGGTTTGCGCCTTGGAAATCTGCCATGCAGGCCGTTTTTGCCCAGTCTCTTTCTTATGGTGGAGTCGTGAACACTGACCTTAATTGAGGCAAGTGAGGCCTGCAGTTCTTTAGATGTTGTCCTGGGGTCTTTTGTGGCCTCTCGGATGAGTTGTCTTTGCGCTCTTGGGGTAATTTTGGTCGGCCGGCCACTCCTGGGAAGGTTCACCACTGTTCCATGTTTTTGCCATTTGTGGATAATGGCTCTCACTGTGGTTCGCTGGAGTCCCAAAGCTTTAGAAATGGTTTTATAACCTTTACCAGACTGATAGATCTCAATTACTTTTGTTCTCATTTGTTCCTGAACTTCTTTGGATCTTGGCATCATGTCTAGCTTTTAAGGTGCTTTTGGTCTACTTCTCTGTGTCAGGTAGCTCCTATTTAAGTGATTTCTTGATTGAAACAGGTGTGGCAGTAATCAGGCCTGGGGGTGACTACAGAAATTGAACTCAGGTGTGATAAACCACAGTTAAGTTATTTTTTAACAAGGGGGGCAATCACTTTTCACACAGGGCCATGTAGATTTGGAGTTTTTTTTCTCCCTTAATAACGTAAACCTTCATTTAAAAACTGCATTTTGTGTTCAATTATGTTATCTTTGACTAATAGTTAACGGTTTTTGATGAGCAGAAACATTTAAGTGTGACAAACATGCAAAAGAATAAGAAATCAGGAAGGGGGCAAATAGTTTTTCACACCACTGTATAGTTGAACTATGAATATTTACTATCAAAATAACTATAAATAAAAGGTATTTCTACTGTACTAAGAAATTGAGGAAGATGTGTGAAATCTTAGCAACAAATAAAAAGAATTATTATCATCAAGAAGGCCATTTTTTTTTCAACTTAGTACTGTAGCATAAATAAGTTAAATAATAATAAATAAAAAAAAATTCCAAGCTTCAGATTCAAGGTGAACCCAGAATAATTCCGACTGGAACTGAGAAGTGGAATGGAATTGGGGGTAATGTTTGAAACAGGTAGTGAAACTAGATTGACATGCTGATGATTTTTGTTTTCAACTAAAAAAAAAGAATTCACATAAAACAATTTTTTTTTTTTATTATTTAAGCCCAGATATTCTGTAATTCAGGGTGGAATTATTTATTCATTTTTATTCAAATCTCGCCACAAGGTGACGATAGTTTAAACCCATGATCCTGTATGACATTTTTCATATTGTTCTTTAATTGCTAGTAATCTCAGTGTAAATAACAGCAGCCTTGCAGCAGAGTTTGGAAAAGGTTTAGCGGGACCTCAGGGGGGAATTTCATTATTGAGAGTAAACACACTTGCAAATGCCAGCACTTTGGTGTTGCAGGTGAAGAGAGCTTTATTCAAAAAGGCCAAGAAGCAGTAGTATGAAAAGAAGAAGTCTAGGATGATATTAGCACCAAAAAGTGCTTATAGAGCTTTTAAAGCTTTTAAAGGAGTTTAGAAACTTGTTAAATTTATCTACAATTTCTTAAAATCATACAACAACACAATTAAGCTTACTTCTAGTATTTTTTTTACTAATATAAGCAAAAAATCCTTGTTCTGTTGGCAAATAATTTTGATCCTTTCAATAAAAAAAATCTTGAAACTAGCAGAATATTATCATCCCATTTTATGGTAATTAACAATTTCATAACTGTGCATAATTTAAATACATTTATGATATTTTGATAAAAAAAATTTAAGATAAAAAAAAAAATTTGTTACAAAATGTCAATAAACATCTTTGTTCTTATTTTCTTTTCTCTACAAGATTTTTTATTGTACTGTTTTAAAAATTCACTTTGCATACATAAAATTTCCACTTCAAAAAAGAAAGTTTAAGCTATTTTGTATTCAAAATGATTTCATAACATCGGAAAAATCTAAATTTATTTAATCACAATTATAGGAATATTTAGATATATTTAGAAAACTTGCAACATTCCATTGGTTAATATATGAATTCTTTTTTTAACATAACAAGGTAAAAACTTAGATCCCATTAATTATGTATTTTGAAATTAAAACATGTTAATGTTGGCATATTCTGTTTAATTTTTTTTAACTCATTGACGTATTCTTGTGGAGTTTTCATCATAAAAGTTCAGACACCTATTTGATGTAGCTTTTCCTTTGATGTATGTATTTTATTAAACACAATCTTTTTTTTCTGTTTTTTTTTTAAATCAAATTTGTTAGCAAGATGCAAAGCCTGTCAGAAAATGTTCTCATCGCAAAAAGTGATGTTTTATAGTGAAGATGCTGCACTGTATCCAACCCCAGGATCTAAGGACAATGGATTCCTGGTCCTAATTTGTGGAGGATCTACAGCAGGAAGTTCTTTAGCAGTAAATTCCTCCTCTTTGGTGTGAAGATCATCAACAACTACCTCTCGTATCTACAGACAGAAAGTACAGCTTCATTCCATACTGTATGCTGAGCGAGATCTTTGGTGACTGGTGAGACTGTGTTTGTTTAGCAAGTTCATAGACTTTTACATGCTCACTAATTCTGGGGCTAATTTAAAAAGCTAAGAAAGATATTTGTAAATAATTCAAAGAGGTATTTTTCATAAAAAGTGTAGTTCATAAAAATCCACTTGCTTTTAAAAACATGTTTATGCTGCTATATTTTGCTTGTGTGAATATATGTCACTAATGTGAACATTGAGTGATGGTCTTCAAGTCGTATAAATGTCAACAGGTTTCTGTAATTTAGGCCTAAATGCCATTTTTGAGCATCAAATTTTTCTGAATGAGCCACAATAATAAGGTAGCATTAATATCTACAGTGGTGTGAAAAACTATTTGCCCCCTTCCTGATTTCTTATTCTTTTGCATGTTTGTCACACTTAAATGTTTCTGCTAATCAAAAACCGTTAACTATTAGTCAAAGATAACATAATTGAACACAAAATGCAGTTTTACGTTATTAAGGGAGAAAAAAAACACCAAATTTACATGGCCCTGTGTGAAAAAGTGATTGCCCCCCTTGTTAAAAAATAACTTAACTATGGTTTATCACACCTGAGTTCAATTTCTGTAGTCACCCCCAGGCCTGATTACTGCCACACCTGTTTCAATCAAGAAATCACTTAAACAGGAGCTACCTGACACAGAGAAGTAGACCAAAAGCACCTCAAAAGCTAGACATCATGCCAAGATCCAAAGAAATTCAGGAACAAATGAGAACAAAAGTAATTGAGATCTATCAGTCTGGTAAAGGTTATAAAGCCATTTCTAAAGCTTTGGGACTCCAGCGAACCACAGTGAGAGCCATTATCCACAAATGGCAAAAACATGGAACAGTGGTGAACCTTCCCAGGAGCGGCCGGCCGACCAAATTTACCCCAAGAGCGCAGAGACAACTCATCCGAGAGGCCACAAAAGACCCCAGGACAACATCTAAAGAACTGCAGGCCTCACTTGCCTCAATTAAGGTCAGTGTTCACGACTCCAACATAAGAAAGAGACTGGGCAAAAACGGCCTGTATGGCAGATTTCCAAGGCGCAAACCACTTTTAAGCAAAAAGAACATTAAGGCTCGTCTCAATTTTGCTAAAAAAACACCTCAATGATTGCCAAGACTTTTGGGAAAATACCTTGTGGACCGACGAGACAAAAGTGGAACTTTTTGGAAGGCGCGTGTCCCGTTACATCTGGCGTAAAAGTAACACAGCATTTCAGAAAAAGAACATCATACCAACAGTAAAATATGGTGGTGGTAGTGTGATGGTCTGGGGTTGTTTTGCTGCTTCAGGACCTGGAAGGCTTGCTGTGATAGATGGAACCATGAATTCTACTGTCTACCAAAAAATCCTGACGGAGAATGTCCGGCCATCTGTTCGTCAACTCAAGCTGAAGCGATGTTGGGTGCTGCAGCAGGACAATGACCCAAAACACACCAGCAAATCCACCTCTGAATGGCTGAAGAAAAACAAAATGAAGACTTTGGAGTGGCCTAGTCAAAGTCCTGACCTGAATCCTATTGAGATGTTGTGGCATGACCTTAAAAAGGTGATTCATGCTAGAAAACCCTCAAATAAAGCTGAAATACAACAATTATGCAAAGATGAGTGGGCCAAAATTCCTCCAGAGCGCTGTAAAAGACTCGTTGCAAGTTATCGCAAACGCTTGATTGCAGTTATTGCTGCTAAGGGTGGCCCAACCAGTTATTAGGTTCAGGGGGCAATTACTTTTTCACACAGGGCCATGTAGGTTTGGATTTTTTTTTCTCCCTAAATAATAAAACCCCTCATTTAAAAACTGCATTTTGTGTTTACTTGTGTTATCTTTGATTTTTGTTTGACACCGATCAGCCAGTGGCAGCACAGTGGTGTAGTGGTTAGCACTGTCGCCTTGCACCTCCAGGGTCCGGGTTCGATTCCCGGCCAGGCTCGATTCCCGTCTCTGTGTGCATGGAGTTTGCATGTTCTCCCCGTGCTTGGTGGGTTTTCTCCAGTCCAAAGACATGCAGATTAGGATAATTGGTCTTCCCAAATTGAACAGTGTGTGTGTGTGTGCGCTCTGTGATGGATTGGCATGCTGTCCAGGGTGTACCCTGCCTCGTGCCCTGAGTCTCCTGGGATAGGCTCCAGGTCCCCGCGACCCTAAAATACAGGATAAAGTGGTATAGAAAATGAATGAATGAATGACCGATCATCCATAACATCATGTTCACCCCTTTAGCTACCAAAACTGCGCTAAATGTTCTGAATCCTTTATTTGGAACCAGGATTAATTATTAGATCAATTAATGCTACTGTAGCTCTTCTATTGGATCACACTACACGGGCCAGACCACTAAATGAGCCTTGGCCATCCATGACCCTGTTTACCGGTTTATCTGTGTTCCTTCCTTGGATCACTTTTGGTGTGTCCTGACCACTGAAGCCCGGGAACATCTCACAAGAGCTGTTGTTTTGGAGACGCTTTGACCCAGACGTCTAGCCATCAAAATTAGTCCCTTGTCAAATCTGTTGAATCTGATTCTCATTTCGTGTGAACCCACTTATACACTTTTAATCTAAGTGTATACTGTATCCTGACACATAACATGTCTTTGATGAACTTGAATACCTAAAAACAGATTAATGTGCAACATTTTTATCTTATCTATCTTTATCTACTGTATCGACATCTACGTACTGATGTTAAGACATTTGTTATTTTGTTCCACTTTTATGCTCACGCTTACATCTTGGTGAAAAGGTCAGAGAGTGATCACTTTGAGCGGATGATCTCCAGGCAAGTAGCTCATCCTATGAAATTACACACTCACCCATATTTGCAATAGGTTACGTGTGGGATATAAGGCTGAATGAAATGAGCTACAGCCTGAAGTGCTCTTTGTGGCGGAAAAACAAGAAGACTTCACTGTTTTCAATCAGTATTATGATTTGATGTCATGTTCGTACTACATAACATACGGATGGATGTGGATTTGTCTATAAAAAAATCAATCCTGACTGAACATCTTGTTTAAATGGACTTGTGCTGTTTTGAAACCCACAACGTTCTGTCCTTCTACAGTGGCGGTACACCAACTTTGCCGGTTCTTCTTCCAGACTTTATAAGTTTGCGGAAAATGTATTCACTTTAAATCCGTAGCACTCAAAATTCTACTTCAGGTCACTGAATAAACACAGCCAGACTTAAAATTCTGTCTGTACAGAATTAAATATATATTCTGTATATTTATATCCATCTATAAAAGTTATATTTATCACAGTGACATACGATTATATGGTCTATTAAGCTTGTACAGTGCACTGCATATGGCAAGTATTCAAGCTGATTTCTTGAAGGTCAGTGAATAAACCTGATGTATTCTACTGGTTCAATAGGCAGTGAAATGGATTGAATACTTATTATCCAACATATTGCCTTGTATCACGATATTTTTTTTAAAGTAAAATAAACCTTTGCATGACCCTGCTAAACATATGAATGAACCACCTCAGTGTTTAAAGGTGAAAGCCTCATGAATTTGTGAATGCTGTTTCGAATCAGCCCAACATTCTCCACGAAAGGTCGGAACGCTCCAGCGCGCTCTTTATTTCCATCAGGAAGTCTCTGCCCTTGTACATTTGGCTTGTCAGTACAATCGGCTTTTCTCCAATCTTCTAAATGCATCTGCCACGATCGGTAGTGTTCATGTCATGAGAATGGTGTTGCCCCCTCCCCGCAAAAAAAAAGGCTTTAATCTTTGCTCTGCCTAGGGAATGCGTAATGTGCGTGATGGCCGGAGCTCATTGGGATTCAGAGCCGAGGCAAGGTCAATCTGAGAGGGCGTGTTTGGACATCGGTAGTGGGACAACTGACAAGCCGCATGAGGTGAATTATTCAAGGCTTGCTCAAATGGTTTGTTTTCCTGGTTGGACATAGACTCAAGAGTGAGTGGACCCGAGAGAGTGTGTACGCAACCGTGAATAGGAATGAGTTCCCCGAATGGAGTTTAGTGTGGCTCCCTGCTGACATCACTGGTTCTTTTAAAAATGCCAGAACAGGCTCTGTTGCAAAACATCTAGCGGTAAATTCCATCATGACATCTGGAATACAGTGTGGCATGGCAATGAGAGAACAATAGCACTGTGGTGACAGAGAAGTAATAAAAAGATCAGCATGGAGGTGATGACTGCTGAGATATGGTGTTCCCACAGGGACGATATAAGTGTATTAGATGTAACATGAGTCATATGAAGTACATTCGCATTACAAAGCGTTAAGCCCAGTATCGTGTAGGTTCCCTTGTGCCAACGTGGCAGCTTCGGCCCCTTGGGGCATGACTTCACACAACTTCTGAGAGGGTTCTCTGGTGTCTGGCACCAGAATGTTGGCAGCAGATCAAGTTTGGGTACAATTGGCCACGAGATGGTGTCTCCATAGATCAGACTTGTTTGCCTGGTGTGGGTTCCTGGTCAGATTGGGATCTGAAGGGTTGGCAGCCTTGGACTCTTTGCCTGCAGTGCATGGGTTGTTGACCAGAGTGAGAGATAAAGCCTGTAAGGATACATAAATGATGTACTGTATATAGGGAGGGCCTGAGAATGGAGAAATGTGGTGGATGATAAGGATGTGGTGGATATTGGATTTATCTGGTTGTGACGGATGCACAGATGAGGCGTGTTATGATGTGAGAGGGGATCTGGATGTGGGGAGCTGGTTGTAGGGATAGTAGGGATGGAAAAGCAACCTGTGTGATTGTGTATTTGGATGGTTTGAAACAGGACTGTATTTTATCCTCATGCAGCACTCCAACTTGTTACGATGCAGGCAGACCAACGTTTGACCATCTTTCATAAGGATAAAGAATCTGACAGTGCAAGCACTAAGGTGACCATGGGTTCCCAAGTAAAATAAGTATGCTAAGTATATTAAATCCTAGCGTGCCAAAGCATACTTAAATGTACTTGCTCCAGACTAATGACTAGTATACTTGAAGTTTGCTATTTTGGAACAACTAATTTTGTACTAAGTGTATTTAAGTTGTAATTAAATTGTACGAAAGCACAATTTTAAGTGTATTAAGTATACTTTTGTGTGCTAAAGTGGAACAACTTTAAGTTTACTTTAGTACACTTAAAGTATATGGCTGTGTGTGTACTAACGTACATACCTGACAGTAATTAAAACAATTTAAGTATATATTTAATGTATTATAAGTACATTACAGCTATTTTTACTGTATTACAAATACATGATTAATACACTATGAGTATATTCTTATTGCAGCAGTAGCATGCTGTTATACTTCTGGACAATTACAAATACTAAAAAAAGTACACTTTGTGGTTAATACAAATATACTTTATTGTATCATACAGTACATAAAACCTTCTATAACACTGTAGTGTTTTTCGACGCTAGCAGGGAACTTACACACATACACACATAGAGATAGCACACATGTACACATACTCAAACTTGGCCGAAGCCACTAATCTAAACACACGTCCCAAACAGGGTGAACACAAAAAGAACACCTCCCGCAAGGCACGACGGTCGCAAACCGCAGCCCCGCCCACAATACTGTACTGCAAATGTGTTACCAGTGCATTATTAAGTGTTTAGGATAATTTACGAATGCTAAATGCATTTTCTACACTATAACATGTTTTTGAAAAGCATTACATCAGTAATTATGAGGCAGATTTTATTCATGAGTTCAACAGATTTAATTTGCACAAGGTTACAAAAAAGCACTTCTATAGTTTATTTGTGCTCAACAAAACATCAGGTTGTCTTACAAACACACAAACTAAAATTTAAACTGGTGTGTGAACACAGACAGACATTAGTATTAGAATCTACAGCTACAGTATTAGTTTAAACCTGGTGTGTTGATTCTGTTACACAGAGACTGAAAACAGGCCGAGAGCTACGGAGCCATTATACCACAAGCAAAGTACATAACACAATAACAACAACACATTAGACAATACATACTATAGATTAAAGTATGTACTTAATTTAAAACTGTTCAATTTACCTTATGCCGATGAAAATAAAATAATAACGATACGAACTAACGCACGCGATGATGCCGCTTCAGCCGTTAATTCAAACTAGAAGTGGAGAACTGGGGAGCCAATCAGAGAACGGACAGTCCGAATTTGCCCGCCTCCAGCCTCTGAATGGCTGGTGGGGCGCCGTCTAGTCTCCGGTTGGCTGGAATAGTCGTAAAGTTTACAACGCTGCTGCAGTTTGTGTGTCGCTTTATGACAGTGAGCGGACAAAAGAGTGAGAGAGTAAAAACATAAATTATCTTAAACGGCAAAAGTGATTTTCAGCGCGCAGGAACGAGTTTGAGATCGCGCGCACGAGGGAGAGATTCAGCGTGCAAAAACGAGTCTAAAAGCGCGCACGAGAGAGTAGTGCACTACATATAAGTACATATTTACATTTAACTGATAATATACTGAGACTACCGTAGATTAAAATTTGTATTCTGATGTATACTTTCTGTACATTTGTACAATGATTATTTCGAGCATATTTTTTAAAAATATTCCAAAAATATATTGAAAAACAAGTTTAAATAAGTATACTTTGGAAATTAGACCAGCCTTTCACTTAAAGTATATTTTCCAATAATATATTTTTTGAAAGTGTACTATAATACAATTATTTTTAAGTATATTTAAAGTTTAATTCCAAAATTTGGTAAAAGCATGATGTTACTATACTTTTTATATATTAACTGATGGTACAACTTTTTGTTAGTATATTTGCAGTGTATTATCGAGGATTTCAATATATTTGTAATGCACTAAAGTGTATTTTTTTTTCACTTGGGTTAGTACCTCACCCAAGGACTAAACAGAGGTTCTGTTCTGCTGTGGTTAGGGTTTTGTACTCACTAAGTCACAACCGTATCCACTAAGCTCACATTATTTTTCCTGTTTACTGCCAAACTAGCACACTGGGATATCATTAGGGTTCCATAACCTGATCACTACAACCAGAGGAATTCCAAGAAGCATGAGTAATTGAGTTGGATTTCATATGAATAATGTAATGAGGGAAATTATGACCTCAGTTTGACTCATGCAAATATGTATAAACTCGGCCTCTGAGATTAAACTATTTTAGGATCAAGTCCTCCGTGAGCACATAAGTGCAGTTCTCCAGGTTCTCTATGATAATATCTTGCACTACAACATATTTGAAAATGTACAATTTGTCCTATTTGCAATAGAAAAAAAATGGCATTATTTAACTTAAAGTATGCTTGATAGAAAGCCTACTTTTTTTTTACATGCTTTATATGCTTGAAAGAATGATTTTAAGCTAGGCAGTCTTGTTATGTAAACTAATTAACAGATTCTTTTTTTATTATATTTATAGAATTTACAATATACTCTACCATATGTTTGTAGTTCGGATCAGGGAAAGGCTTGAGGCTTTGCACCCTGTACAAATTGGCCATGAAGCAGCTAAGGCAATTGCATCTCTAACCATTTTGATTGTACCATTTTCTGGGTCAGTGAGTATGCTTAATGTGCCCTATTATGCATGCTATCCGGTGCACACGTATAAAGAAGCTCGGCGGTACGAGGGTGCATATCCAGGCAAAATCAGATTAGTCAGGCAATCACTTGGAACAATGTGCCACTGTCCCTATGTAACCAACTGACTGCAACCGCCTATTTAATGGAATATACCTTAATTCAGAATGATGAGGAGCGCTCTATAGCGGGAGCACCGGTTATCCCGGGTCGTTTGCTTTAGTGTGATGTACCCAATGGCTGAATGTTTGCAGATGGAGTGCATGTTTGGCAAGCAGTATATAATCAGCTGCAGCATGGCATGCGCGGTGGTATAGTAGTTAGCACTGTGGCCTCACACCTCTAGGGTGAGGGTTCGAGTCCTGCCTTCAGGTCTGTGTGTGTAGAGTTTACATGTTCTCCCTGTGCTTGTTGGGTCCAAAGACATGATTAAGCTAATTGCCTTTAGTGTGTGTGCCCTGTCTACGTAGATCACTGAGGTCCCTCAGAATAGGGCCTTCTGTGACCCTGTACAGGATAAGAGTAAGTGAGTGAATGGCAGTCAAATGTTGGACATGTTCTATTAGTCCATTTGAAGACAAATTCTCATAGTCTATCTTCCAAAATGATACTCTTAATCCCAGATAGGGATTCTGACCTCCCATTTCCATGACCATTCCCTAAAACACTAATATCACTCTGGCTCTACACCTAATTACTTCCCCGGCTTCAATAAACGCAGCCAAGGCTGACTGAGGCGAGATATGAATCTCTGAACGTTTTGCGGTGTGAATGAAACCCGATCTCGCCTCCTTCTTAGGACAGATCAAATTAGATTTTGGGATTATTAGGTTAAGAAGATATGGACGTGTCCATCAAATCTAACTTTAGCAGAAATGTGCTGACAGGTTGGGAGCTTCTGCAGAGAGCTTGCTGTACTGACCTTGAAAGTACAACCTGACTGAATATTTCAAAAGAAGCAGGACTAGAGCTGCGATTACGATTCTGTGTTAGTCACTGGAAGGTTGCAGGTTTAAATCCCAAAATGGTCAGAGATTTCTGTTGCAGCTGCTGGATCTTTAACCGTGACCATAAGTTTGACTTGCTTGCATGGTGTGTTAATGGTAAAAACTGAAATTTCATTAAGAAGGTCTTCTAAGTTTCACAAAACTGCCATTTAGGACACGTCCAGGATGTTTTCTTCATCCAGAACCAAAAACAACAAAATCTCTCATTTGGTATACTGCTCATCCTGTACAGGGTCACAGGAAGCTTGGGTCCTAATTCAGGCGATTTCTAATTGGGGTTCCAATCCAATGGAAATGCCAATTGGCCCAACATGCATGTCTTTGAACTCTTGGAGGAAATCAAAGGAAACACACCCAACCCCAAAGATAGGGTTCAAACCCTTGACCATGGAGGTGCGAGGCCACAGTTCTAACCACTATGCCACCATTCCACCCTCACTGCTGTCAAAGAGAGCAAATTCAATGTGTTCCATGACCTTTGAGGCAAACTATAAATATATCATTATGAATTATTAATGTATTTTTTTTTATCTTATTTGACTTTATTCTTCATCATGAATAGCCCAGAGCTGCCTGATTCACTTGATTACGCAATTTTGTTCATCGACTTTTGTTGGTGCTTCAGATTTTTCTTTTCAACAATATTTTCATTGATTTTAAACAGGGATATAACAGAGTGAACGTGTAGTGTTTTAATGCAAATTATATATATTAGAACTCAAAGGAATCAGTGAAATCTTTAAACAATATGGCACATTTTTGGCAGAAAATACAAACTACGTCTATAGAGTATCCGCATTTTGCAAGCATTGTTCTTCTCTTTCCGTTTAAGTTCATGTGTGGTTGGTAAAATACTGCCACCTACTGGACTGGAGTGTAAAGATGAAGAAAAAAAAAGAAAAATGACATACCGTATGTTTTAATATAAGACATGGCATTTAAACGATCAATACCATTATACTGTACATGTTAGACAACATTTTAATGTACTGTAAATCAGTTACTTTAGTCATTTTTAATACGTCAAACGTTGTAAGAAAGAGAGCTGCGTGTGACAAATCAGACAGTAAACATTAGTGCTGTGGAAAATTTTATTGTATTGACATTTTGATATTTGATATTTATGATTCTGTTCAGTATCGAATAGACATGGCGGCTCATGTCTTTGTGCTTTTGCACCACATGTCCAGGGTTCGAATCTAGCCTCTTGTGTCTGGTTTCTTCCTCCAACTTTGGCCGAAATAGGCTGATTGATTTTATTTTATTTTTTCCAAATTTGCACATTTTGGCAGTTCCATGCTGGACGGGTTTTTCAGAACCAGATGTTGTCTCTTGCTGGTGACCCTATGCAGGATAAATGAATGTGGATGAATGAATGGATGCAGTACTACTTTTTGAAACCATGATGCTCCAGAACCCATACAATCTCTGCTTCGGTGGTAATCATCACTGAAACTTCACATCTCAGCAGTTCCCGGTGCATTTATTTATTTATTTATTGTCCCTGCACACCCAATTCACAAAGGGCTTAAATATTAGCTGACGAGATGTCCTGGCTATGTTAGGTCATGGAAAAAGAGGAGGGGGAAATAATAAAAAAAAATTTTTAAACATGCAAAGCAAGGAGTTTCCAGAAATGGAACTGACATTTGAGAGTACCCTGGGACATTGTTTCTCTGTCCATGTATTGTGTTTTCCCTGCTCTACCACACCTGATTCAACTTATGAAACACTCACTAATTAGCTCATGAGCTGACTCAGGTGCATGGAAAATAAAACCACACACACACACACACAAATCTAACCTGAACAGCACTGTTGGCCTTGAGATTAGCTGTGTTCACTCTATCCTCAAACACACCTGATGCAATCCATGAAATGAATGAGAAAATACCAAGATGGATTACAGTGTGGCGGCGGATTAATGTTTTTCCTGCTCGAACACACATGCGATTAAACTCATCAACTAAATTAACCGTCATCTCGCATAAGGGAATCAGGTACGCTCAGTGAGAGAGGTGAAATCTGCAAGGGATTTAAGGTTTTATATGATTGTAGAATTAAGAGTGTATGTTTATAGGAGAGGGAGAGAAAGTACCCGTTCAAGTCTGTGCCTTTTGCACTACAGAGTATCTAAATCGAAAATTAAAGTGACACCTATTCGATTCTGGCGTGTGCAACATTTCCTGGGGATTGACAGCAGATTTGATTACGTTAGCCGTTAGCATTCAGAAATGTTGTCACAAAACCAAAGCGTGCCTTTTTCTGGCCAAGTGTGAGCCATTTTGGAAACGCTGCTAGCAGTCGTGCATATCAAGTGGTGAGCTAACAATAAACCGGGTATGACATTGCTCGAATGTGTTTGTTATTTTCACCCTTGTAACCATGGGTGTTTCTAGGATTCAAACTTGGGCTGTAACATCTGGAGCTTAAACAGGGGTCTGGGGAAAATGTAGCATTTTCAACAAGCATTTCGAAGGGATTGTGAAAATTCTGAACCATTAAGAGTTCTTTGGTTGTCCCTCAGGATGCCGAGAAGATGGTGTAGTTTCAGGAGGGGACATTAAGACGGCTAAGAAGGTTGTAATTATATAACAAACCGCTAAAGCACTCTTGCTGCTAAGAGTAGAGGAAAAAGCAAGGACATGCGGCAAACGACGAATCTCTCAGGAATATCGACGTCCCTCTAGGCGTGTTCGTAGACAACTAAGAAAAGTGGCTCAAATGACACTTTCTGCAAAATCTAGCAGGAAAGTTCTGCCATATTAAGAAACCATGAGCCGTTTGTCGTCTTCTCCTTAACACACTCCGCACACAAAGACAACATCTCGCATACATGGTGGGTTCCATTACTTTGTCATGAATCATTTCACTTCCAGTCGCTTCATCATCTCTGCATTTTCCACACATCCTTGAGCGCTCGATTAGTTTTGTGCATGTTTGTTTCTTTCTTTCCAGCCAATTTGTTGCGTCTCATTTCTCCATTTAGTTTGAGTTTGTGTCTCGTTTTTTTGCTGTTTGTCTTAATTTCTCTCCACATTTTCTTCTTTTCATCTCTTCTTCTTCTCCCTTGTGAATCTTTCTCCTCTGACCTGTCCAGCCTTCTTTATTGTTGTCTTTTGTCCAGACTTTGCTTTCATCTTTTTTTTTTTTTTTTTTTTTTAAGTTTCTACCTGCCTGGCTTTCAGTCCATAATGAATTTCTGATTGTCTGCTCCTGGATTTCTTTGTGAGTGAAATAATTATGTCGTGCCTCTTTGACTTGGCTTGAGAGAGCCGGTCGATGATGATGTCAGTCTATGTCAGAGGTGCCAGCGTCTGTCCTGGAGCACTTTGCGCCAATGTTTTTACAAGAATTATTAGTTCTGCTTGAAAGGTTTATGATGGGGAAGAGGTGTGTGTGTATGGGTCTTCAACCAGTCCAAAGTGTTGATTGTGAAGAGAATACAATAAAAGAATAGCTTGTTTTAAGCCGAAGTTTTTGCCCCCTGGTGCATCACACTTCCATGGTTGGGGGTTTGAATCTAGCCTCTGGTGCATGTCAGGTTTACTTCGGGTACTTCAATTTCATCTCACAATCCAATGACGTGGTGTAGCCTGATTGGTGTTCATTAAATCTCCAAATGTTAATAAGCACCAAGCCCCCCTGGTGATCTCAGACTGTACTGTATATAAAGAACTGGACAAACCCTGTGTTTTGTTATAGGGATCTATTGGGATTGACTCACTTTTTTGAAGCCAGTTCCTAGTGGACATTCGAGGAACCTCACATTTTGACACTTCCATGTTGGACATGTTTTTCAAAAGCAGTGGTCTCCCCATGCTGGTGGCCCTACACTGAATATGCATATAGAGGAATACATGAATGTATGAAAGTCATTATTTTATTATCTATGACCAAAACTCTTATCCCTGAAATGCTCTTTAGACGGTGAAAATCCTGTGCTACTATTTTTTACTACATTTCTTGTGAATATACTGTATAAAGCTGACCATGACACCCAGATCAGGGATCCCGAACTTCGTAGAGTTTCTTAAAACTCTGATGGCACCATCTTTCTTCAGGATCTCATCTTTGCCCAGAATAATGATGCAAGGATTTGCAATAAAGCATGGGAGATCTTCACTGTGGAATCCATCAGCTGCAGGATTGTGAGCTATGTGGCCTTTATTAGCTCTACTCCCCGCCAGAGACTGTGTTGTTCACTTGACCCGTCGTGTGGTGAATACATGGATAGAAAAGGTTAGATCTCAGCTGGTATTTCGTATCACATTGAGCCATTGTGCCCAAACAGGACTTCGCTCTGGAGTGATCCATTTACTTTTTCACTTTCGCAGGCAGGATTTCTCACAAATGATCTCTGCTCATACTGTAGAAGCCCATTTTTTCTTCTTTTCTTTTACTGATGTCAAAGTTTCACACACTTACACATGCCTTAATTGGAATGTCTGAAAAGTCTGCCTAGCAATTCCTTTTAAATAATGTAGTCAATTAGTTTGACTATTATATTTATATTTTCCCAGACACGGTATGAAGTCGATTAGCATGGACAAAGAAGTACTTTTGCACTTATTTATTTAGGTTTTTCCCCATCTGAAAGAATCCATATATTTAAAGCTTGTAGGGTCTGAAATTCTCGACATGGCTTTGTTCCCTCATTGACGTTTCCTATCGATTCTGCTGAAAAGCACAAAAGATAAGGCCTGCTTTCCATTTGCTAATAATAGAGCTTTCCAGGCAACGCCTCAGGTGAAAGTTCCTCAACTGTTTAAAATATATTTGCCATTATGAAACACTCCATTATCTGATGCGAACAAGGATGGTTATAATGACAGCTTTGAAGCTGTGAAGGAAAAAGTGATTTAGGGGCTTTTATATAGATTTAGACAGTTTATACTTGCTAAAGTTTCATCATGACCGCAGAAAACAATCCTTCATCCTCTTGTAAAGCTGCTGGTGAGAACAATCTGACTACAACTTAACCACCTTTTAATAATTTCACCAAACATGAGCCACACTCAGGGGTAACTCCGTGGGTAATAATTTGACTGGAAGATCCCAAGTTCAAACCGCAGCAACCACCATGCTCCCACTATTGGACTCTTGAGCAAGAAACACTGAATTTCTATATTTTACACAAAAGAAAAAAATTTTCCCCTATATTTTCTATATTTTGCTATATTATACATTCATTCATTTTCTATACCGCTTAATCCTGTGTTCAGGGTCGCGGGGGACCTGGAGCCTATCCCAGGAGACTTTGGGCACTAGGACAGGGCACACCCTGGACAGGGTGCCAATCCATCGCAGGGCACACACACACATACACACACACTACGGGCAATTTAGGAACGCCAATTAGCCTAACCTGCATATCTTTGGACTGTGGGAGGAAACCGGAGTACCCGGAGGAAACCCACCAAGCACTGGGAGAACATGCAAACTCCATGCACACAGAGACGGAATTCAAGCCTGGCCGGGGAATTGAACCCAGACCCTGGAGGTGCAAGGCGACAATGCTAACCACTACACCACTGCGCCGCCTCTATATTATACAGAATGTCTTTATTTGTACAGAATATTTTAATTTTAAAATAAACTTAAAAGTTAAACTTATTTTCTATTGTAGTTCTTTTGATACATATTTATTATCTATAAGCTTTTATTTTTAAGGTCAATGTGACAGATATGAATTTTAATTTATCTCCAATGGTGGAAAAAACAAAGCAAGTTACTCTTAATACGGTCATCTGGCAATTTTTTTTAATGTTTAAATGTTTCTTTAAAAAATTGTCTTTTTATCTTTGTTGTTATTGTGAGCATGCTAGATGTGGACTATCTGTATAATTTAGCAAATTGTCATAAATTTCTTCAATTTCGAGCCATTTGGAGAATACAGCTACAGATTCTTTGAAGGTATCTAACAAGGTTTTAACTACTGGGTTCGTTTTCTTACTTTTTAATTATATTGTAATATTATTGTTTAAGCGGCCATCTTGGACAATTGAAATAACAGAGATTCTACTATTTGTTATCCATATTAACCATGTAGCTTGGGTTTAAAAAAAAATACAAATGATATCTTGTTCTGTTCTAAACAACGTAAGGAAACAAAAACAGGGTTTTATATTTAAATATGTCCAGCAAAAGAGGCCATGTCATGATTAGTAAGTCTGACATGCCTCATTTTAACTTAGATATTTGAAGTGACATGAGGAACAGGGCCCTAGAATATTAACCAGTCTCTGCCAAATGACTACATTTTATTGAAATAGATTGTTTTTTATACTTAAACAAGCATTTTGAAATGTCAGGATAAGAATTTATGCTATGCTGGTTTGCTGAATATCTTGATATGGAGCAACAAGATGATGTCATTGAAAGAGCCTCAGCCAAAATGCACAGTGAGACTGGAGGTTGAGTCCAAAATTCTGTCCATCACCATTTATCACAAATGTTCAGAATCTGGTTTAATAAGATTCCAATGGTGCCATGCAAAGATTGCTGGTGCTGTCCAAACCTTGCTTAAAAGACACATTTATGAGCAACATCAAAGCTGCAAACAAGGTCTACAGCTTTTCTAGACCACCCACTCATCTCGGTTTCATTCACTCTACTCTACTTCTGATGATAGCACAATCAATGAAACTTCTTTTTATCCACTTGGCGAACGCATTTGCAATATTTATGTACATGTTTCCATCTAACATGACATATGTTCAAGTGTGACTCTGTTAGAAGGACCTCATGCTAATTCTTGGCAACCATCGCCTGCTTTCTTGTTTCGACCCCCTGCCTGCATGCTGTTATCTCTCCTGAGAGAAAAAAGACTCCATTTCAATAGCTTTAGTCAATGTGGCAGACTGCTAATAGTCATCTAATCCAGAAGGTATTTACCATGTCCCTTTAAAAGCCTCTGGAATTACAGGACGGTTCAATTACAAATGAAAAGATGAAAGGATCTTAGGGGGAAAAGAGATTCGAGTTTGTAAGAGAGGTTGTTAACATAGATAAAAGAGTATGTTTACAATAGTGAAAGAAATATATTAGTAGATGTAATATGTATTTTTACCCACTCACACTAGACTGCCTGTTCTAAGATGCATTATGAACTTATGAATGAGTTATGAATTAATCCATTTGAGATGATAATGCTTAGTAAATCTGGCATCCTTATTATTATTTCTTTAATACTGGATTTTGTTAAATAATGTAGGATCAACAGATCTCTGGTCTATTTACCTGCTACTAACAAGCAGACAGGTGGCGGCAATCGCAGATGATGTCTCTTCTAGAGCATGCCACATATAGCTAACTGGGGAGGTATCAAATGAGACAGAATGCTACCCAAAGGATACCTGTGCAAATAAAAGTAGGGTGTCCCGATCAAGTGCTGTAAACTGTCACAATCATTGTAATTCACTTGTTCCTCTGGGTCTTAAAGTTCTCCCATTTTAATTCTTTCTCTGGTCCGGGGACAATGGTGGTTCAAACTGTTTAGGCTCTGGGTTACTGATTGGAAGGTCAGGGATTCATCCCCCAGCACTGCTGAGCTACCACTGTTGACCCGTTGAGCAAGGACCTTTACCCTTTCTCCTCTGGGGTGCTGTATCCAGGGGGACGCTGCTTCCATAACTATAATAGACAAAACATCATTTCACTGTGTTATAAGGTATATGTGGCAAATAATTTAATCTTAATTTTTTTTATTTACAACAAAAATACCCAAATTAGCCCCCCACCTACAGTACCTGAAAGCTCTTAAAACCTTGCTTTGCACCACATTCCCATTGAGTTCCCAGCATAATTCAGAACACCATCCCTCAAGACTCTTCCCTGTGCCCAAGTGGTAGATCCCCTGGTGAGCAATTATACAAATAACTGGTCTGTCAGGAAACTCCTAAACTTTTCCACTTAACCACTTGTACTAACTTCCTCCCAACAGAGTTTAAGCTTGATGGTATCCTTAGACCGTTTTCCAACTTGTACTACAATGATAAGATCAAGATATTTTAGGTCGAAACTACAAGGTAATTTTATATACTGTATAGTCAGGGGTGTCGCAATGGTTAAGGTAATCAGACAAGTCAGAAGATCAGGGGTTCAAGCTGCCACACTTCAGCAAGGCCCTTAACTAGCTCTGCTCATTTTATGAGTCATCAAACTCCACTATGCTGCAGCCAAAAGCCTGACTCCATGAGGATGACATGATGATGCTAATATTTAGCTAATGGCATCCAGCTACTTCCTTCCTTGTTGTTTGTACCCTACTTGTTTGCTGTTAACTTATTTTATGAGGGGGAAAACATTTTTCGAGATAGCTTTAGCACAACAGCAAATAGATCCTAAGCATGCTCAAGAAGTGGTTTGAACGTCCTGGTGTATTTTTTTGTTACATGGCAGAAGCTAAACTAGTTTGTAGTAATGTGACAAGGTTTTTCACCAAGTAGTATCTCCTTCACTTTTGCCATGCTACTTTCCCTTTTATCATAACCAGGGATCAAATTTCGATATTTACAATTCATCCATGGCCATGTCCGTCAAGGTTTATGAGCATGAACGATTCAAAAAACAAATCATGACAACATCGTCGGCATCATCATGTTAGATTTGGTTTTCTGCTAGGAGTGTTGAACTTGAAAGTGGAAAGCTTTGGAAAGTGCTCAAAACAAGAAGCCTTCCAAATAGAGAATTGTATCAAGCGTTCGTGCCAAAATATCTTTCAGCAGTTTCACATAGATTGACTAGAAGTTGTTTTTAGTGAGTTTGTATATTTATATGAATTCCAGCTACACACATTAAACCCTAACTGACTACAAATGTTTGAACGTTGCTTTACGATCCACTAATTTCCACACCCTTAGTAAGTGACTCTCGAATAGATAGAATCCAGAGACAGGACTAAATTACTTCCTCAATGCATATTTGTAGCAATAGAACAATCTAGGTTCAGACCCTGCTGTTTGCGCACACATGCTAATTGGGATGTAAATAACAGAAGCTGACTCCATATCTACTTACTTATGCTCATAAACGTCCAATTTCTTCTAATGCTTGTAAGATTTATGTTGTAACAGAACATCTGTGACAGTTTTTTTCTTAATTGTTTAATTACCTTAAACCGTAGCTCTCAGAGGCTCCAAATCATCAACTCCGGAGTCCCTGCATGCTTATAGTACGACTGAGACAGGCACTTGACATTTGCTTCATTTATTTTAATATTTTCTTACCTACTTTCTTTTTCTAAACTAGCACTTGGAGACGTGTCTTGGAGACGCTTGAGACTCTGGCGGCATCATTAGCTTGATGATTAGCGGATAATTACCTCAGCTAATCTTGCGCAAAGTCATTAATATGGCCACACAAGAGGAGTCCACTTTGGCGCCCGTGCTTACTGACATGACAACACGGATTAATTTGAATAAATGCGGAAACGTTATCCGTCATTACGCGAAGGCCACCTATGTGGTGTCGCGGGCCTGTGATGCTGGCCTTCGCCTCTGCGCTCAAAACAAAGCTCGTTCAAGCCAATTAGAGAGTCTTTTCAGGCTTTCATGCCAGATGGTGAGATCTGAAACTTGTCAACCGCCCACGTGTTGCATAAGGAAAGGGCTAATAATGGACTGATGGTCCTTGTTAAAGGTGATCTTTATTTGAATAGCATCTGCTCTGACTTTGTTCGTGCTAACAAGTGCCTTTGTTCAGTGCGTCAAAGCTTTGAAATCTTAGCGTTCACTGATGGATACATCGGTGACTCCGAGAAGAAAGAGGATTTCCGGCCGCGTAGTGCTACGTGTTAGCTTGAAAGACTCAGAGGTGATCTGCTTTATCACAGGTTGTTAGTGATTAATGGAATGAAAAGCAGCACACAAAGGACGTTTGATCTATTTTTTAATCACTTCAGTAAGATGTATTGGGCTGCAAATGCAAGAATAAAAGCTTCTAAAAACATAGTTTTGCTAATTAGCTCATTCGGCTATTATATTGACTATCATTTTCATCCTTTTATGCATCGTACTGGAACAAATTAAAGTACATCTTCCTATATACTGCATATATTGTATTTCTCCATATGTGAGGTCTACCTACAATTTTCTTGGACGTTTCCAAAACATTCAACCTTTCAGTAACATATGCAGGAGAGCTAACTACCTACCGACCTACCTTTGCCTGGTTGTTGTATTCTTTGAAGCTACCTGGCATAGGATCTACGATTTGTAGGAACTACTGCCGTGATCATAAATACTTCTATGTTTTATTTTTAAGGCATCTTTTTTATTTCTTTTTTTGTTTGTTTTTTTGCCCAGTTTCCTCATCTCCTCGTACTGTAGCTAATCCTATATTTCTCGTTTTCCTCTCCGCTGTCGTTTAACCGGTGTCCCGTCGACAGCTTGACGTTACATGCTGACAGAACTTGATTTAAACATTTTGTTACATAAATACTACAATCCTTGCATGCAAATAGAGCTCTAGTGGGCATTTTGCAGACTGATTAGTAAGGGGGAACGAGAAATGAGCGATGGGAAATGAGTTTCTATGCTGTTGTGGAGGGATTCTTAACGCACCAGCTGCCAGATTTAATCAGACTACCTGAATCGTCTGTTGTCAGGAAGAGAGCATATTTATCCTATAGAGGAGAACTTAAAATTTTAAATTTAGTATAAAAATGTGAGAAATCGACCGTTTATCACGGAGGTATGTTTCATTCGAAAGCTAACGCTGTGTGCTCCTGACACTGAGGGTTAATCGGAGTCGCCTCCGAAGAGCTCACACTTGATATTGACTAAATTAGCATACTCTGTTATGCATACTAATTATGGCCTGCACCTGTCTCTGGTCTCGTTAAGGACTCTGAACTCCTATAAATACTCTTCTGACTCTTGATAATACTTGGTGCATCTTAGCGCTGCTCCCCTCCACATCCAGGATACTGTATATTCAACTGCTTTTTAAAAATGGCTTGTACGTTATATGTAAATGATGGTTACATATGTTGTAAAAAATGCAGTGAAAATAAACCCTCACTTGGAGCTCACCTGCATGTAGCAGATCTCACTAGCCACTTCATTACATCTTTCTAGCATTGGGTTGGGCATCCTTAACTCTTCATGGTATAGCTTCAACAAGGTGCTGGGAACATTCCACAAGGATGTTGGACCACGATGGTATGAGATCATCATAGCTGAATTGCTGACTGAGCATCCATGATGCGAAACTCCCATTCCACCACATCTCAAAGACGCTTTATTTGGTTGAAATTTGGTGACTGTTAAGGCCATTTGAGTACAGTGATCTCACTGTCATGTTCAAGAAACCAATGTGGGATGATTTTAGGTTTGTGATGTGGCATGCTATCCTGTGCTCATAAAGGAATGGACATGGTCAGGAACAATACTCAGGTAGGCTGAGGTGTTTAAACCATGCTCAATTGGTACTAAGGGGCCCAAAGTTTGCCAAGAAAATCTCCCCCACATCATTACACCTCCACCACCAGCCTGATCTGCTGATACAAGGCAGGATGGATCCACACTTTCATATAAATTCTGAGTATTTTCCAATCTTTCTTTAGTCAAGTTTTTCTTTAGTTCACTTTAGTCCAGTTTTGGCTCTTCAGCATACCGTGGTTGTAATGAGATATTATGAGTTACTATTGCCTTTCTATCAGTTTGAACCAATCTAGCCTTTCTCCTCTGGCATCTGTCACGGCACGCCAGGTCACGCCCCCCTGTCCAAACCAAGCCATGATCTCCCACGACTCCTTTCCATACTCCAGTTCACTGTTTCAACTTTGCCACCTCATTAACCGGCTCCAGCACACCTGTTACTCATTTCATTCACTACTCTGCTCTGTTTAACTTGCTCACAAACAACCACCCATTGCCAGATTATTGTGTGCCTTAATGCCCAATTCCTTGCTACTCGGATCTCGACTCACGCTTTTTTTTACGGATCACGGTTTTTGCTTCTCGGCTTGGGTTATTATTGGTTTGGATTTCTGGATACGACCCCCATTCTCGCATTACGACCACGAATTCAGATAATGGACTCTGTTTGTCTTCTCGGCTTTGACCCACGCATACTCACCACTGCGACTAATCTCCACGAAGCAAGCACAGCACCCCTCCTTTGCAACCCGGCCGACGCCCACCTCATCTTCACAAGGCAACCAGCGCATTCAACAACACGCACTCTGCATTTGGATCCACCACGCCCGACTGGACCGTAACAGAATCAACAAGGCATTTTTCAGAGCTTCCAGAGAATTGCCATCACTGGGGTATTTTCTCTTCTTTAGACTATTCTCTGTAAACCTTAGAGATGGTTGTGTGTGAAAATACCAGTAGATCAACAGCTTGGGAAATACTCAGACCAGCCCAAAGTGATTTTGATACCATTCGTTACTTAAATCACCTTTCTTCCCCATGCTGATGCTCGGTTAGAACTTCAGAAGACTGTCTTGATTGTGTCCACTTGCTTGAATGCGTTGAGTTGCTGCCATATGATTGGATGATTAGATATTTGCGTTAACAAATGGTTGAACAGGTGTACCTGATGAACTGGCTGGTGGGTATGTATTTCATTGAAGAATCAGCCATTAAAAACATGTTACTGGACATTCTGTTATAGAAATTGGTCATGTGACTAGTAACGGTCTTAAAACAATGCTGTAATAGCGGTGTCTAAATCCGATTTAAGATTAAAGCCACTAATTTCTCTATTTACCGAATTTCCAAATAAACAACCTGCTACTCTTATTTTGTTGTTGTCTACTTTTCATGCAGCGTCGGCTGTTAAATTCTACATCTTGCTGTTCAATCGTTTTTGGCCTAATAACGAACATTATTCACAAGGGACTTCCTTTAGATCTGCTACTTAAATCAGCTTTTAACTGCAACAAATCCTCCTAATAACTCTCCTCTCAATTCCCAGCGGTCGGAAAAAAAGAAAATAGCGGTTATTTTCCAGGCGAAACGCTCACCTCCTGCACATATAAACATCCGGAATCTTCGACGCTAGCATCCTTGCTTTAATGAGAAAAAGAGAGAGACGCGAGAGCGTTGAGGCCGAGACTGAGAGCGAGACTGGATGATGTTGGTAATTAGTATGGGAAGCTAATGAGACAGTATTGGGTGCACTGACTGAATCACTTACTCTGGCTCCTGAACAAGTTCCCCTGAGAAAGCTCACAACAATAACATTTCCTATGAAGCATTGCTCGATAACACACATGCATGCACCAGGAACAAAGACCATTTATACCTCCAAACCCTCCTCAGGGCTTGTGCAGGGGGCGAATTGAGGGTAGGGGAGAGGGTTCAATTTATTCACTGCCTAACAGATGAAGAGAGAAAGAGCAGCAGGGTGGAAAAGTGTGCAAGACTCCCGGCGACTAACAAAGCATCGGGCATGAAGTTGGATCCACACCCTCAAAATAAAAATGAAATGAAATACAAAAGAATAGAAATGAACGGAAACCTATTGGCCGCTTTATTCCCCACAGGCAGCTCCCCCACTCTAAGGCAATGGCCGATGAAAGCTAAGATGTGCGTTTTTGATCACATTCACACACCTACGCACACGCTGACACACACAAGGTGGACGGGTCTCAGGAACAGGCCGCGTTTTCTCCTGCGGAATCAAAGCTGCGATTTGCACTCATAATTCACCTCCCTCCCTTGTTTCACTCACCGCAGGAGTCAATGGATTTAATTAGACGCTGGCGAAAAGTTGGAGTTTAATCACTCTCCGCTGAGAGTGTAAAACTCCCACAGAAAAACTCTTACAGGAGGTACTGGCTCAACCAGAGAATACACAATTGATTTCTCAAGCTAAGCACAAAAATAGTGGGCGGAGATTGTTGTAATGGACTGCATATTCTGTTTTAATGTTGTTGTTTTTTTTCTGAGCATAATAGCAATTATTGACTGAATTTGCATATGGCATGGTGCTTCCTTATTAGAATGGATGCCAAGTGAAACCCATTTAATTATCCAACATAAGCTTAAAGAACCCCTGAGAACTAACTTGATGTAATATAAATGCATTATTAACTTGGTTATTTAGTGTGGTCATTATTTTTGATCTTGTGTTAATGCGCATGGTTTTAGAACGGCCACATGTGCATGTGATGCTTGGTTGTTTATGAACAATGAAAAATCTTTTATATTTTCCGCAAATACTCACCCAAAAGTCAGACTGGAATACTCTGGTGGTTAAATACTGTGAGAATCCGGAGTTCTGGTTAAGCTAATAGATGTGTTCAGGCTAGCTACAATTTAGCAAGCACGTAAGTGTGTGTCATGCCTGAACTCGACTGAGGGAGCTCCACTGTGAGAACATGCCTCACACGGAGTCAGCCATTTGGATTAGTGCTGGCCATATGGCTCTTCATGGGGAGGTCACTGTGGGCTTATTAATCGATGCTTATGGAGCCAGGGAAGGAATGTACACATGCACAAAGCTGACTGAGTTCATTCTAGTTTGTACTGCAAGATGGTGTCCATTTTTTTATGAGCATAATCTGTGTTCAAGTGCCATGTAATGGCAAAACCCATCATACTGCATCATTTGTCTCAGTTGGGCTCTATCATACTCATGCAACTCTTTCAGATTCTCTGGAATCCATGTGACAGACATCTCTTCATGAATCCTGCAGCTCTATCATGCAGTTGACCTTCTGCAAGTCTTCTATCAGACTCTCACTGTACCTGACTTTCAGGCTCTTGAAGCTCTACCCAACCCAGATAGTCATTTACATCTGTGACTCTTGCAGCTCTATTAGATTGTAGGGACATTAACAGACTCTGTTAGACTCCTGTGACTCTTAGACATGTTTGTCAGACTTCTTTACCTAAATCAGTCACTTGTGGGCTCTATTGGACCCTAGAAGCTCTATCAGATGCTTGTGGGTTCTCTTGGAATCTAGCAGTTCTAACAAAGGCTTTTTGTCTTTACCAGACCCGAGCAGCTCTATTACTGTACATGCTTGTGAGCTTTATCCGACTCTAGCCGGTCTTTTAGATCCTTGTGTGATCTATTGGAACCCAGCTGCTCTGTCAGATGCTTCTCTGCTCTATCTTACCCTACAAGCTCTATTAGATGTTTGTGGGCTCATTCGGAATCAATCAATTCTATCAGACACTTGTGTGCTCTATTGGAAACTAGCATCTCTGTTGGATGCCTCTGGGTTCTATCAAACCCAAGCAACTCTATCGGACACTTGTGGGCTTTACCAGACACTAGCAGCTCTATTAGATGCTTGTGAGCTCTGTCAAATGTAGCTGGGCGCTTTAAATATAATGCGGTTCTGTCAGACACTTGTGGACTATCCCAGACTCTAGCAGCTCTATCAGATGTTTCTGGACTCTTTCAAGAATGAATCCATTCCATCAGATACTTGCAGGCTGTATACAGTAGGACCCTTGCAGCTCTACAAGATGCGCGATGCTCTATTAGACCCTAGCAGACTTTTCTGGCTCTGACTCTTACTAGACTTGTGTTTTCTCTTGTCAGACTCTTGTAAACTCTGTCAGACTCTTGAGAGCTCTATATTGCCTATTGCCTATCCATCAATCGCCAAACCAGAGTCAGATTATCTATAAGACTCCTGTACTCTATAAGACTCTGGCATCATTCATTATCATGCCCTTACATCTCCCTCAAATCCTTACAGATTCGTAGACACCTACGAAGGTCAAATGAAAAGGCCTTCCTTTGACCTGGAACCTGATGCTGTTACAGTACATTTCTATGGGAATGTATGAGTATATGCATGAGTATTGATTCACTGTGGCCTGAAAATTTCACGTCTGTCATGGACTTTTTAGTTTTCAAATCTTCGGAAGATGGACAGCTTTAAGTTTCACTGCCTGGCAGATCTAGTATCTGTATAATAAAAAAAAAACTTATTGGTGTAGCATGTTAAATGCAAAATAGTTTTTGATAGTTTTATTGCTTCACTTGCATAACGCATCAGTTATTTAGATTTGCTTGTATTTCAGGATTCTTACATCACTGAAACTGACAAAACAGTCTTGGCAATTTGCAGAAAAAGATAATGACACTCTATAAAAGCAGGCATTTTACTCTCTTATCTCAATAAGCATACAAATGTAGGTGCAAATATTCACACACACACACACCAACTTTCCCTCTTTCTTTTTAGTAAAGGTTAAATTCTTTTCAGCTCCTTCATCTTTGATCTGCAATTTTACTCACTTTTGAGGAAAGAGAGAACGATTGCACTGTCAAGAACATTATGCAGGCATGAGATCAAACCCAGCTCAGCTTCCAGAACTTTCTGTCACCGCTGAGAGTTGGAGAGACTGACATCCTGCGCAAACATGAAGCGCCAAAGAGGATAAATGCAAAAGGTCATTTTCCTCGGAGAAACAAACAGTGTGATCTATACTGGATTTATGTTTTGCTGTCTGGCAGGTGAAAAAAAAGTCCCGTTTGGATCGGTTCTTATCTAAAGCGAAATGACAGAATGAAAACCTAAAATAAAGAAGTCACTGAAAGTTAGGAAAATGTGCGAGTAAGGCGGCTGTAAGAAAATGCCTAGCATAAGCACATTTTACAGTTACAATCTTCTGATTATGTACAGATTTTTAAAGTCTGGAAGACAAATAGTTTGTTGCTGAAAAAAATGTGTGTACTGTGGGCATACAACTCCATGATTTATACTTTTATGCTATTTGATAACATATTTATATTACAGTATCTGAGCTCTTTTAGCATTTAGCTTGAACTTACTAGTTCGTGTTTGTATCATTGGTGTGTATCAATGGTGTGGCCATTGATAGTGGTTACAGTAGATACGAGTAGAGTTATTGTTAGTAGGCATGCTGCTCCAGAGTATCAGGCACTGTAGTTTGTTCAGTTGTTAATGGGTTTACACCAGAAAGCATGCTGCTCCAGAAGATAAAATAATTTGTTAATTCAGGTGTTTTTTTAAGTAGTTAGTGGGTTTGTACAATAGTAGGTATGCTGCTCCAGACGTTCAGGTGTTTGTTCAGTAGTTAGTGGGTTTGTATCATAGTACAGTAGGTACCCAATCGGAATGGTTATTACCGTCACGCTCACGGCCGCGTAAAAACGACAGCGGCCAAAATAAATCAGTTGCATTTCAAAGTCATTCGGAAAATGACCACCAGGTGGCGCAAAGTAACATTTTTCACTCGCCGCAGTTTAAAAAAAATACAATTTAGTCATAAAAAATGTTGTATCGAAAAAATACAATAGTGATGGTAATTTCCACAACAAACATGAAAAATCTGAACCAGAGCTATTGCTATGTATCATACAATAATGAGTCAAAAATAAGAAACATTGGTTAAATGTTGTTTAGATCAAGTTCACTAGCTGACAATTTTATTTGTACAAAGTATATACTGTTATATATCTCCTTTATTGTTATTTAAGTTCTGGGTTATTTCAGGTACTTTAAACACATTGTTTAAATGTTCGAAATATTACTGTTATTGTGTCACAGGTGTAGTTTTAAGAGTTGTTTAGGCAAGAATGCGTGTGTATACAGATCAAAACCTCCATCAGTTATTAAAGATAGTGTATATTTAGAAAAAATACCCCAACGATTTCGGAGCTTTGAGTTTTGGGTATGCTGCTCAAGAACAACAAATGGTTTGTTCAGTAGTTTTTTCAGTCGTTTACTCGATTTGTCCCTTAGAAGGCTTGCCTTTAGGCGGATTGTTCAGTAGTCAATGGTGGTGTTTCTTTGTAAGCATGCTGCTCCAGAACATCAGGTAGTTTGTTCAGTAGTAAGTGGGTTTATACTGTAGGAGCCATGGTGATCATCAGAACAACATAATTTATTTGGTAGTTACTGGGTTTGTACCATAGTAGGCATGCTGCTCCAGAATATCAGGTAGTTTGTTAGTTGTTAATGAGTTTCAGAAGTCCAGAATTTTTTTTTCAGTAATCAATGGGGTGTTCCTTAGTAATGAAGTAGTCATGCTGCTCCAGCACATCAGATAGTTTGTTCAGTCAGTAATGGGTTTGTACCGTAGGAGGCATGCTGCTCCAGCAGTTCAGGTAGTTTGTACAGTAAGTTCAGCCTCAATATACTGTACATTACTGCACAGTGAAATTATTTATTCTTCGCATGTCCCAGCTTCTTAGTAGTTTGTGGGCAGAGCATAGTGCCCGCCATTATACAACATCCTTTGAGCAGACAGGGTTAAAAGCCTTGCTCAAGGGCACAACATCGGTAACCTGATGGAGCTGGGGCTCAAACCGCCAAACTTTCAATCAGTAAGAGTCATAATACACAGAGCCATCACTGCCCCAGTAATTAGTAAGGGGGGTTCCTTTATAGGCATGCTGCTCCTTCAGTTAGGTGATTTCTTCAGTATTTACTGAGGATGTTTCATAGTACACATGCTGCCACAGAATTTCAAATAGCTTCCCACTTATTGCTCTCTTACACAAGCAGTTCATGCATTGGTTGTTGCTTTGTGATCAGTGTGCTACTGTAGTTTGCAGACATTTGCTGTGACTTTGGGCAGGTACCCGTGCGTTCACTAGGGCCGGATTTGATGCTTATGTGTTAATGCTTACAGTAAGTTGCTATTTACCTGTTTCCACTGATATTATGGTAGTTGCTACCTTATGGTGGATTGGTGCAATATTATGTTTGAACACCAGAAGTTCTGGTAGTTTCTTTATTCCTTCATGGTAGGGTGATCACCCCTGAAGTTCTGGAAAGTATTTGCGACTAACACTATCTTGATGAGAACATCAAATGCTAGTGTTATTGTTGGACTGCTCAGACTATCACAACCTGTTTATAAACGACAAGGTTTCAGCATTAAACATTCCAATCGAACAGTTTCTTAATCAGGAACACAGAGGCAGGACCGAGGGAATTAAGCTCCTGATACATTAATGTGATTTACATAACAAAGCAGCGCAGATGATTGATTTTGCTTCTTTAAGTGGATAGAATTTATAGAGGTGAGTCTTACAATCCAGAGCCACTTATCATCTAGAAATACAGTAACGCAACTCCGAGACCATTAAAGCACTTTATAACGGCTAAGAGTGAAGCATTATTCAGAGATAATTGGCCTCAGTGATGTTCGAGAAGTGCATGTTCGCTTGCAGATGAAGCAAGGAGAAAAGTTTAAAAGTATAGACAAGTTCAGTGCTCATGTTCCGCACTCAGTGAGCTTCTCACAGTAGACTGATCAATAATTTACTATAGAGCACTCATCTGTTCTCCCTCGGTTTCAGTCTCCATTTCTCTCTCGCTCACGTTTGTTCTCACTCAGACCTTTCTCTAATTGCCTCTCTCTCTCTTTTCAAATCTGGTTCAAAGTTTACTTAATTGGACGGCTTTTATTTCTTGTTCGGGCTCCTAAAACAATTCATTTTCAGCATACGCAAAAATGACTGAAATAGTTACACAATTCATAGCTAGGTCAAAGCGCCAAACTTATGCTCAAATGCTTTTTTTTTTTCATGAATAAATGCATCATTTTGTTTAAATTTGTCTATTGTGATCTGTTCCTTAGGGTGAGTCTGGTCTCATAGCATTCTTGTTCCCATGGAAACCCAATGCCTTCTTCTTCTTCTTCTTCTTCTTCTTCCTCTTGTTTAGCTTATCCACCTCAAGGTCCAATGTCTTGATGAAGTTTTTGAGAGATGAGATGTTTTTCTGCTCAGCACAAGTTGTTCAGAGAAAAAACATTTTGTAGCTTGAACCAGGCTGGCCATCCTCTTCTGACCTGAACTGTCTCTCACTGCATCGTTTTGGTTTTTCGACTCTCCATTCTAGAGAGTGTTTTGCATGAAAATCACAGCAAAGAAACTAGGCCAAGCCAATGTCACCGAGGCCCTGGATGTGTATCTGAGTGATTTTATTGATTGTGCTGCTGCCAAAGATCAAGACCTACTGTATACAGTAAGTGCAGTAAGAACATTTATCAGTATGTACTGTATAGCGAGAGTCTTGTGGATCTTCTCCTTCATTTGTTTTTAGATCTTATCTGTTTTCTTTTGAAAAATCTGTTTTGTCAGAATCTAATTACCTTTTAGATCTGGAAATTCCTTTCATTTTGGATATTCACTTTCTTGGCTAAATCTAGTCCCATTTTCTTCTGGCTATTTCCCTCAATTTTCTTCTAAATCTTTTCCATTTTCTTCTGAAACTTCCCCTTCACTTTCTACCGGATGCTCCATTTCTTTTGCATCTTTGCTTCCATTTGTCTTTGGATCTTCATTTTTGTTCTTCTCCTTCTGGATCTTCTCCTGTGTTTTCTTTTGGATTTCCTCCGTTTTTATAAATCTTTTAACAATCTTCTCTTCCATTATCCTCGAGATAATGTCCATTTTGTGCTTAGATATGCTCCATTTATTTCTCATGATTCTTCGTCACATTTGTTTTCTCTGGATCTTCTTCTTCACTGTCTTCTGGATCTTGGTTTTCTTCTGGGTACTCTCCTCAATTTTCTTCCATTTTCCTCTGCTTCAGTTTCTTACATTTCCTTCTGGATCAACAAGTGAATGTTAATTTTCTACTGAATATTTTCTCTTTTTTTGCTTCACTTTCTTCTATACATTCTCTTCAATGTTCTCCTGACCTACTCAACCATTATCTTCTAGATAGCCTTGTTTTTGTGTCTTTGCATGCTCCATTATCTTTTGATTCTTCTTCTTCTTTGTCTTTCAGCTGTTCCCTTTCAGGGGTCGCCACAGCGAATCATCTGCCTCCATCTAACCCTATCCTCTGCATCCTCTTCTTTCACGCCAACTAACTTCATGTCCTCTCTCACTGCATCCATAAATCTCCTCTTTGGACTTCCTCGAGACCTCCTGCCTTTCTTTTGATTCTTCTTCTTCCTTTTTTTCCTTCAGTCTTCAGACATGATGTACAGTCAGAGGTGAAGCAGCTATTAATTGAAACTGTGTAATTAATCGATCAATAAATAAATAATTTTCATACTGTATTTCTAGCATTAGGTCATTAATTATACATGTATGTTTAGAGAGTCTGTGCTTTTCTGCTTTGTTTGTGCTTTACATGTCTTGGTCATGCTTTCAGGGTTAGTTCTATGAGAATTGCTGATCACTCGTACATGTGCGCACACACACACACACACACAAACACGGCCAGTCGATGTGGAAGCCTGTATTTACATGCTTGGCCGCATTTTCTTGTCTAAGCTGAAAATTGCATTTGTCTCTGGCTCTTGATCGGCTTAGTCTGTCCCAGACAATGCCAGCGAAGTGTGTGAGTGCGTTCGACTTTGTGTGAGTGTGTGAGAATGTGTGTGTGAGTGTATCCATCTGTGTTCTACACAATCCTCTGTAATCCTCTGTAAAGATTTTGTCTCGGCGCCGTTGCTCAAAATTGCAGCGTAATCTTCCGTGTGAACAAACCGATCAACGCGCCATCGCTGTCATGCCGTCTTCTCTTCCTTTTAACCATTAATGACGTCCCGGATTGGATGCCATCTATATTTTTTCCTTTCTCGTGTCCTTTCAGGGATCTGGCTCTCTGCAGTTGCCTTATGTAACCATGTCGTATGAGGTTTTATAATAAGAATCTGAATTAAACACCGTATGACTTCATGATCATCGCCTTGTGAAGCAGTTCCTCATAGAAGAGACGAGTACTAATGTCCAAAGCACGTTTGTAAACTCGCAGCAAGAGATTTTAGACCAACTGTCCTACTGTGTGGCTGAGAACTGAGGAATTACGAGCTCATCTCCATCAGCACTGGGATCCCATCAGACACGATGAAAATCATCACAGCCTGTGTGCAGTCAGGAACATCATCAGTGTAGTTCGAGTCTTCTGTAGCTCAAGTCTCCTTCATTTTACTGATTCTTCCTTATTTTCTTTTGGTAAATGTTTTTGTCTGGATGATGTAAACTGTTCAACCTGATCAATTCACCTCTTCTGTGTTCTAGATCATTTCCTTTGTCTTTTGGATCTTTTCCTCCATTTCCTTCTGGATGTTCTCCTCATCTTCTCCTCAATTATCTTCTGGATAATGTGCTTTTATTTTCACAGGATCAACTCCATTTTTTTCTTCCTTGACATTCCACATCATTTATATTTTTCATCTTTTTTCATTATTTTTTATTTTCTTTTGAACCCTTTTTACAATCCAAGAACTTTCCAGATCTTCCAATTTTCACTTTTCTTTTCAATATTTTTTTTTCATTTATTTTAAAAATTCTATATTTTATGAATATTTGGATCATTGTCTTAAATTTTGTCTTAATATTATTCTTTATATATAAACAAAAATAAAAATATATAAAAATTTATATTCTCAATGTAATGTCTAGATATACTTGATTTTGTAATTTTGTATCTAGACATGCTATCTCTCTCTCTCACTCTCTCTCTCTCTCTCTCTCTCTCTCTCTCTCTATATATATATATATATATATATATATATATATATATATATACTGTATATATATATTCTTCACAACTTTTTCCTTGATATTTTCTCAATCTTCATTTTCTTTCATATTGTTTTATTCCATTAGTCAATAAACAACTATATTTTTTCAATAATATATTTCACATATTTTATTATATTTTTTCTGCAGTTTCTCTTATCTTTTATTAAAAATAATTTAATTTTTTACATTTTCTTGTCCGTCGTCTTCATGTTCATAGATATTGTATTTTTTAAATATATATATATATATATATATATATATATATATATATATATATATATATATATATATATATATATAATTTATATAATAAAATAAAATATATAATTTTTCTAATTATGAAGATTTTTTTCAAAAGTTTCTTTTCATTGGTTTTATTGTTTTTCTACTACATGTTCTGCTCTAAACTCTTGATCTTAAAAAAAGAGTAAACTCAAAAAACATCTTTTTTTTGTCATCATTTTATGTTACTACCCTCCTCTTTTTTTCTCTATGTTCACCTGGATCCTCACTGATTTTGTCTGGATTTACACCATTTAATCTGAATATTCTCTTATATTTACTTCTAGATCATCCCCTACCTTTCAAATGCATCGTTATCAAACTTCAGAAGTAGCTTCATTGGCACAAACGTTTACTGTATTACATGTATAACAATAAAAATATAAAATAAGCACCAGTACAGTGCTTTGGCCGACTGTTTTTCATTCTTCTATTTCATTTTGTTCTTCTGGCTATTCTCTTGAATGTTTTATTTTTCTCCTGAATAATATTTTGTTTTGATCCTTTTTTCCCCCTCTGATATTCTATTCCTTTTTTAGGAATGTCCCCCCCAATGCGCCAATCCCATCCCCCCCCCCCCTTCAAGATGAAATATTCTTCTCCATTTTTCACCAGTCCAATTGCTACATTGCCTGAAGGCTTAGAAAGGTAAGATACCAGTGTAATCAAAGCTACCAGTATAATCACCCAGGGGATGGAAATAACGGTAGGATGAGTAAATCAAGTCTCTTTGTGGGTTTGTAGAAAAAAAAAGAAAGGAAGGAAGGAAGGAAGGAAGAGAGTTTGGACATCATTGCGACATTTGGCTCGTTAGGTTCATCTAACGACTAATTAGCACGAATGTGGTCGTCTCCATAGAGGAGGAACGATGAAGATGAAGAGAACGATGGCAGTTAGCCAGCAGCAGGGAAGAGAAAAAGACAGGGTGAGGGAGTGAAAGAGAAAATGAGCACAGTTATGTCCTGTAGTGCTCAGGCCTATCCGAGCCCAACTGCCAGTCCATTACACGGTGTCGTACCGCGGGACGCCCGCCGAGCCGAGGACGCGCATCTCGTCTGATTACAAAACACTATTAACGACCGGAGAAAGGGATAAATTACAGAATGATAAAGTCACTCTATTGTTTTTTTCACTCACGTTCCTTCCTTTTCTCACCCCGACTGTTATATCTCACCAGAGCGCTGTTCGGTTCTGGGTTCTGATTGGTCAGGAGGTGTTGACTGGAATTGTTCCTATAGTAACCACAATCATCACCATGGCAACAATCAGGAATGAACTCATCTTCATGCTTTAAATTGTTCTTTTTAAGCAATCATTTAAATTAAAAGCGAATTTTGCAAAAAATTAAAAAGTTTTACGAGATGTTACCATGGAAACAATGATTTCCTGCTGAAATCATCAATCATACAGTGACCTTCCATGTGCATGTGTATGTGTATAGTAGATATTGTTTTTTCTTTTACATTTTCCAGGTTTAAGGATCACTCGATCATATTGAGAACTTCGTAACGTGACATCTTGATGCGCGGCTGCTGTTGAGTTCAGTTCAGCGTCAGGTCAGGAAGGTCGAGGTAAAGAGTGTCGCGGCGTTTAGTGCACTTCAAAGGCAACTTTGGACAGAGAGAAATGAGTCCAAATGCCATTTTGCGCAGGTTTTTTAAATAAGTCGTGAACCCATCTTGACACTGCTAAGTGCACCGAGTCATGAAGAAACCACTGCTGCTGTTACGTACCTGAAAACAAAAAACAAAAAAGAAGAAAAAGCTGCCATGGGCAAACTCGAGCAGCACTGGGAGCTTGTGTTTCTCTCTCTCTCTCTCTTTCAGCTTCAGATTGATTTTTTTGTCTGTTTTCCATCATCTAGGGTTGCGGTTTGGTTAGGACGTTCCTACATTACCCACATTGCTATTGCGCACAACAGTACTGGTCCGAGGAGAGGGCGGGCGGCGGTGCTTTAGTCGTTCATCTCTCTAACAGACAGTGCTGAGAAACCCAGAACTACAAGATACTGCAAGTAGCAAAAGTGACGTTAATCTGTTAGAGCACCGCAGCAGGGGTTTCTGCTGGGACTCCAGACTTCAGGACAGTAGACTTCTAGCCAGAAAAAAAGCTGACCCAGATTGTTCAGGACGAGCGCAGGATAGATATCACTGATGGATCAAGTGGCCTGGACCAAAAAGCCTTTTTGATGGCCGGAGCTCTTTTTATTCCCGACCAATCAGAAGTGAGTGTGCTACAAGGTTGTGCTGTAGAGCAGGTTAAAACAATAAAGTGAGACTTTCAAAGGACATTTGTGTAATCTCTCTCTCTCTCGCTCTCTCGCTACTCTCTGTTTATCTGTGTTGCTGAAGAACATCTGGGCAGCCGAGACATTTTGCTGAGTCGTCAGTAAGCGTTAGATGGATTGCGGTGATACATGAGGATGTAAACCAGCTCCCAGCTGAGACTCGCATAATGTCCGCAAATAGCAGCGGAGTAATAAGAGTCGCGCGGTGGAGTAGAGCTAATTCTGAAGCTAGCGTCCATGCTGTGCTTGCTTATGCATTAGCGCTCGGTGTGTGTGTGTGTGTGTGTGTGTGTGGATGCTATGCCCTGTGGCGTTAACACTGATAAAATGTGTGGATGGGTTTATTTATGAGCTGGGCCATGTCTCACACACCAGCACATCTCTCTCTCTCTCTCTCTCTCTCTCTCTCTCTCTTGCTCAGCAGTCTTTCTCTTATCAGCTCCAGCAGATAGCAATCCTGAGGACAGCTGCATACACACACACACACACACACACACACATACACACACACAGTATCACTGATCTCATCGATGAGCGTTTATCCCGGCTTTACTCTTCGTTGTGTTTAGAAAAACAAATCTGCATCCTGTTTACTTTGCTCAGCCCACATTCGCTTCTTTTAATCAATTCTCCTACTTGTTTCTGACTTCCTGTTTACCTTTAATTAAGTTAGCATGTCTTAAACATAAAATAAAGAAATACATTAACTAATATATATATATATCACAGTTACCACAGTAACCAACGCTCGTTTGCGTTTCCTCCTCGTTACTCACCAAGAGAACTATTAAACCTGCTGGAGAACAATTTAAGCATCGTCTTGTTGTTGTGGTGTTTAATTACCGAACCGTTATTCATTTTCATGTGGACAGGAATGAAAAGAAAAAGGCCACGCTGTGACCAATTGATTTGCGTAAAAAAAATTATAATGAAAATAAAAACATCTCCATCAAATGAAAGGAGTGATTGAGGTTATTAGCGTGCGAGCGCGTGCTGGAACAAGCCCGCGACGGCTTCGGGTTTAATTAACCACCGCAATCGGACACATCCTCGGAGGGGGAACAACAACGACTCCGATGTTCTGGTGTTATTCACTTGGCTTTCACTCGAATCTATGAAATCGTGCTAAACTCGAACACTTGCTAACATTATGTAGAAGAAGAAGAATACTCAATTATTTGTCACATGTACTTTACAGCACAGTGAAATTTCTTCTTCACATATCCCAATTAGGAAACTGGGGTCAGAGCGCAGGGTCAGCCAGCTTACAGCCGCCCCTGGAGCAGATAAGGTTAAGGGCCTTGCTCAAGGGCTCAACTGTGGCAACTTGGCGATCCTGGGGCTCGAACCCCCGACCTTCCAATCAGTAACCCACAGCCTTAACCGACTGAGCCACCACTGCTCTTAATAATATGGTTTTATTCAGCATGAACTTGACCTGCACATGATAACTACAACTACGACTCTTTATATTGTTTCTTAGTGAAGGTGTAATTAAAGGTTTAAGTCCTGCCCACTCTGAAGAACTCCTCAAAACTTTGTACTTATATAGAATGTGTGTGTGTGTGTGTGTGTGTATATATAATATGAACTTTTTTACTGCAATAATTTAAACTTTTAGATTCAAATATTAAATATCAGATTTAAATATTTAAAAAGCTGATTTAAATATTCAAATCTCTCGAGCAATTAAATTCCAACTGCCAATTTTTTTTTTTAAGGAAACTGACGGCGCCATAACTTTTCCTCTTTCGTCAGTCGCACTCGGAGATCCTTATACATCCTGTATAATGAGAGAGAGAGAGACACCTCCCCGAGGGAAATATGTGAATTTGCTAAAAGCTTAAAAAGCCATAAAGTGGCCGGTGAGTTTGTTCCCCCAGAGCCGATGAGAATTTAATGAACGTCTCCAGGGAAGCTGTTTGTTTCTTCTCCCCCCTCAATACACCCCCCACCCTCGTCTCTCTCTCTCTCTCTCTCTCTCTCTCTGTTTCTCTCTTTCTGGAGGATGACTGCAGAACGAGAGAGAGAGAGAGAGAATAAAGGATGAGTTTGTCACCTGGCATTTCTGTTAGATCAAACACACCTCCAAGTGCCACTGTTTCTTTTCTTTCTTTTTTTTCTTTAAATAAGGATCTGATGGAGGGTCAGAGAGGTGGAAAGAGAGAGAGAGAGAGAGAGAGAGACTCCTACTGGCTGAAACTGGAACCAGCACTCAACTGATTTCATACAGTTTTATACAGTTATGCTAACAGGAGTAGCTTTTTTTAATGATTATGCTAGCATACAGGAAATAGCGTTTAACACAGTTATTCTATAGCAGTCGTCGCTTTTCTTATAGTTATGCTAGCAGGAATAGCATCTTTTGAAGTTATGCTAACAGAAGCAGGACTAGCATTTTTCTTTCAGTTGTGCAAAGTTTTAGACAAAATGTATCATATCATAAATATTACATGCTTAAAAAATAATACAGGATTACAACGTTTGAGGCATTTATTGTTTTTTTTTTCCTCCATATAATCCGTTCTGACGTTGTCCAGCAAAGGATGTACTTGACTCAGGATGGGAGGAGTCTATTTCACTTTGATCACCTTGTTCATACGTTTCACTCCACCACAACATTAGCACTTTTATTAGCAGCACACAATCAACAGGTAACCTAATGACAGAGGTGTCAAGTAACGAAGTACAAATACTTCGTTACCTTACTTAAGTAGAAATTTTGGGTATCTATACCTTACTGGAGTAATTATTTTTCAGCCGACTTTTTACTTCTACTCCTTACATTTTTAAGCAATTATCTGTACTTTCTACTCCTTACTTTTTAAAAATAGCCTCGTTACTCTATTTTTATGATCAGAACGCGCAACCCCCCGGTCGCATGATAAGAACGCGCACAACAACCGCACCCCCCCGTCACATGATCAGAACGCGCACAATGCCCCCCCCCCCGTCACATGATCAGAACGCGCACAACGCTACCCACCCCCCCCACCCCCACGTCGCATGATCAGAAAGCGAGACCTTAATGCTTTTGTCGCCCCTCACGGTACTTTTACTTTTATACTTTTATACTTTAAGTAGTTTTGAAACCAGTACTTTTAAACTTTTACTTAAGTAAAAAGCTTGGGTTGATACTTCAACTTCTAAAGAAGTATTTTTGAACCCTAGTATCTATACTTCTACTCAAGTAATGAATGTGAATACTTTTGACACCACTGCCTAATGATAGCTTGCTAGTCTAGTTAGTGATGCAAAGCTAATGTTGCCTACGCGTGTTTTAGCATTTAGCTTACTCACCGTGAGCTACGTACAGCCAGCGTTTACCAGACTAACATTTCGAATGTTTCCTCGTAGATACTTTCAGCTTTTGATAAATGACCTGTTCTGCTACCAACACGAGTGTAGCGCTTACGACTTAAAGCTGTGGATAATTTCAACATGGTATGTTTTTGTTAAAGAAATAATTGTTGCGCCTTTTTTTATCCCTAAAGAACAGATCAAACATTTCCTCAGAGAAAGCAAATACGTTTCAGATGTGATCGCTATGGAAACGAGATGTTCAGTAAAAGAGAGATGAGCAGGAAACGCATCCGTGTGACACGGAGCTGGGTTTTAAAGTTCATACTGTACACCATTATTAAATTACATGCGCATACACACACACACTTTCACATATGTGAAAGTTACTTACTTACAACTGACCTGAAAAATGCAGTAGTAGATTAACTTTTAATGAAAAAAAAAAAAAAAAACCCAATGCTAACCAATTTAAATGTCTAAAGTAGTCACATGACCCACTGGTGGCAATTTTTCTTTTTCTGTGCCACAGCTCCACAAGTAGAAATGAATTCAGGTATTATTTGTCACATATACATTACTGCACAGTGAAATTATTTTTTCTTCACATATCCTACCAGGTTCTTGTTAGTAGGTTGGGGTCAAAGCCCAGGGTCAGCCATTATACAGCGTCCCAGAGCAGACAGGGTTAACACTAGAAGCGCCGAGCACCGGTCATTTGACCACAATGGGGGGAAAAAAATAATACTTCACACTCTATCAAAATCCAGGACCCTCCTTTCATGACTTTTCCTAGATCTGTGAGCTTAATCACCCAGCATGCTTACATTTTCAAAATCGCACGAGTAAAAGCCAGTATAAAGCTATTTTGCTCTTATTTACGTGAAATTGCTGACAGCTGCGCGGCGGCATGACGTTTCCTGACTTTTCCAACCTGCGATTCTCATTTGTCTCAACAGATGGCGCATGGGATCGCGCATACTACCTATGCATCACTCAATGCGTATCTCAGGTTTCATTCCATACAGTATATATGCAGTTTATATATATATATATATATATATATATATATATATATATATATATATATATATATATATACACACAGATCTGGCCATTAAGAACGCGCGTTTCGAGAAAAGGAATCCCGTGACTTGCTGGTATTAAATACAACCCATGAAAATCAGTTATAGTTTATTTAAGTTTATGAGTTAGCAAACATAATACAACATATTGGGTATATTCTACGTAATACTATCTATTTTTTTTAAAGGTAATGACTACAACACTAAAAGATAAGTAAAATATACCCCAAAATACCCAAAATATTAGCTATGGCACCACTAAGTGCGCATGTGTCAACATTCAGGAGGGAATTGCTGGATTCACCATTTTCCGTGTGACTGGCAACACGGCTGTGGAACCACGATTAGTTGAAAACTACAGGTAAGTTTTTATTTAACTTGTGGAATTCATAATGAATGCAAATGTTAAATTGTTTTAACGGTAAAATCTAACAGATGATTAGCAATTTGCGTGCTTTCCTGTCTCTGTTGTAGGCACCACAGTCTAGTGTCAAATTGACCAGTTAGAGCGCATTGACCAGTACCTGCACCTACGATTGCGTGTACTTGCTCAAGAGCCAAACATGTATTCTTCTTCTTCTGAACATTAATATTATTATTATTATTATTCGTGAATCAATCTGGGGCACTGGTGGCTCAGTGGTAGTTGCCTGGGTTCGATTCCCAGCCGGTGCCCAAACCCCAGCCACTGGAAGCAGTGCCGGTCCCAAGCCCGGATAAAATGTGAGGGTTGCATCAGGAAGGGCATCCGGCGTAAAACCTGTGCCAAGTTGTAGTGCGGACTGGATATTCCGCTGTGGCGACCCCTTGTCGGGAGCAGCCGAAAGACCAACAACAATCGTGAATCAATTTCTATATTGACCTAACAGGAACCCTAATGTTGTTTGACTGTCATATTATATGAAAAGCATTCAAGTCAAACCAGGACTTGTGATGAAATTTCTGGTGAATGAAGGCATAAAAGCGATTGACATTTTCAGAAGACTTCAAGCGCAGTATGCTTATGAGGCTTTATTTTTTCCAGCCATGATCCTATTGTATACGTTGAAAGTTAACTAACGTTTAGTGTCGCTCAGGTTTGGTTCCAGGTTTGCAAGCTGTAATCCTTGGAGTATTTTTCTCCAGAAACAGGCTCTGTGATTTAGGTGGGCAGGCACTAATCAGTGAGCTACAATAACCTCTCCCAGGCCAATCTGGTTGGACCAACTCTCTTGTGCTGATTTTGAAGCACCACCAGAGTTCTCTCTACTGGGAGATGATTATGGGATTCCTGATCTTGGACATTAGGTTTTCCCTTTTGTTTATGAGTATATGGTCCAATGGAATGCACTGTCTATTTGGTTGAAAGAGGAGCTGAAAAGTGATGCATGAGCCACCTTATGGGGTCTTACAGGGTTTACTCCTTAGCCTTCTGTTTTCCCAGAGATGACCACAAGGGTAAAGGGCAAGTGAGGAAAACGTCTCGGGTTACATTGCTGTAACCCTGTTCCCTGAAAGGCGGGAACGAGATGCTGCGTGAAAACGCTATGGGAACCAGTTTGTCGCGTTGCCGGTCGTTGAAGCATGCTGTGAAAACACGCCAAAGTTTTTGGCTATATATAACCTCGACAGGTGACGTCATCTGATTAGATGTAGGTGGAGGTTATAAAAACAGGTGAGCCGGCAACAACCTCAGATTAATTTGTCTGAACAGCCGTCCGGTCACGTAGTAGTGCGGCATTGCGACGCAGCATCTCATTCCCACCTTTCAGAAAACAGGGTTACAGCAATGTTACCCGAGACGTTCCCTTTCAAGGCTCCACTCGATGCTGCGTGAAAACGCTATGGGAGCGAGAATACCAACGCCGCCGCACTACAGGTGTCTGGACCCCAAGGTTGTGTAGCATGTGCGCACAAAGCCAAGAAGGTCTCAGAGCTATGCCTGGGCAGCTAACTCGGGAGCAGTGAGCCCGGAGTAGCATGAACATCCAGATTTATAAATATAAGAAATGTGTGCGGGGAGGAACCAACCCTTCGCGCCACACAATTACTGCAGGGGATACCTCCTACTGGTGAGACTGGGACGATCACCCTGGTTGGGTGAGCCCTGCTTCCCAGAGGCGAAGTGAACCCACGTGCCTCATAGGAGAGGGCAATATGCATCTCTCACCCAGTATAGTGGCGCTCTGACTTACGCCACTAGCTGATGCGGTGGACGTGAATCTGAAGAGCACATACTGGATGGTAAGTGAAGTTTCTCCTGCTCCGAAGCTGTAAAAGGCAGAGGACAGAAAGCTTCAAACAATGCAGCTAAGAAAATCCTGAGGGTACTAGGGCACAAGCCCAAGGACAAGCTTTTCCTGCAGAAGCTCCAGCACTGAAACATTTTGGCAGTGGACTGGGTCTACCTGCTTGGCACACACTTGTTGCAGGGGAATACCTCTTGCTAATTTAATAGCTGAGGCGATCCCCTGGTTGAATGAGCCCTGATTCCTAGAGGCGAAGTGGGCCCACGCGCCTCATAGGAGAGGGCAATAGCATCTCTCATCCAGAGCATGTAGAAGTTGCTCTGACCTACGCCACTAGCTGATGCGGTGGACGTAGATCTGAAGAGCACAAGCTGGACACAGCAAGTGAAGTCTCTCCTGCTCCGAAGCTGTAAGCGCGGAGGACAGAAGGCTTCAAAAGCAATAGGGTACCTGTTGGGTTTATAGAGCTTTCGGAAGATAGTTGAGAGAGGATGCAGTTACGCACGTCCTGAAAGTGCTAGGGCACAGACCCGAGGACGGAAACTCCAGCACTGAAACAATTCGGCAGTGGACTGGGTTACCTGCTTAGCAGACACTTGCTGCAGGGGAATACCTCTTGCTAGTGCAATAGATGAGGCAATCCCTTTGGCTGAAAGAGCCCTGATTCCTAGAGGCGAAGTGAGGCCACGCGCCTCATAGGAGAGAGCAATAGCATGTCTCATCCAGAACATGTAGAAACTGCTCTGACCTACGCCACTAGCTGATGCGGTGGATGTACATCTGAAGAGCACAAGCTGGACACAGCAAGTGAAGTCCCTTCTGCTCCGAAGCCGTAAGCGCGGAGGACAGAAGGCTTCAAGAGCAATAGGGTGCCTGTTGGGTTTATGGAGCTTTCGGAAGATAGTTGAGAGAGGATGCAGTCACGTACGTCCTGAGAGTACTAGGGCACAGACCCGAGGAGGGAAACTCCAGCACTGAAACAATTCGGCAGTGGACTGGGTTTACCTGCTTAGCATATACTTGCTGCAGGGGAATACCTCTTGCTAATGCAATAGATGAGGCAATCCCCAGGGTTGAAAGAGCCCTGATTCCCAGAGGCGAAGTGAGCCCACGCGCCTCCTAGGAGAGGGCAATAGCATCTCTCATCCAAAACATGTAGAAGCTGCTCTGACCTACACCACTAGCTGATGCGGTGGACGTAAATCTGAAGAGCAGTAAAAGGCGAAGCATATCTTAGAAGGCAAGAGGTCCACCTTGCTACATGAAAATCTCTCCCTGACTACTTCGGAGTGGGGTTCCATTCCCCGTGTGTCAGAGATAGACTGGACAGTACTACTGCTCCCGCATCCATGCTGGAATGTAAATCGCTCTGAGGGACAGAAACCTAGCTGTTAGCGGCGCGAGCACAGTCCGCCCTGGCGATAATATATGAGACTGCCATAGTGTTGTCCACCGCACTAGAACATGGCAGCCTCTCAACTGCTGGAGGAAGTGCTTTAGGGCCAGAAATAGAGCCATCATCTCGAGGCAATTGCTGTGCCATGCGAGAAGATAGCCTCTCCAGCTCCCTTGGGCTGGACGGTCATCAGAGACCGCACCCCAGCCTGTGGGGGAAGCATCTGTCGTTAGCCTCAGCGACGACAAGATGAACTTAGAGTGGGACCCAGAGTAGAGACCGGGGTCTGAACCACATAGAAAGGGTACGAAGCACCTGGCGTTTAACCCATATTGGGGATTGGCCCTAGTGATATCCCCTGGTTCTTAGCCACAACTTAGAATGCTCTCATGTGCAGAAGGCCCAAAGGTGTCACCGTGGATACAGCTGCCATGAGAGCTAGGATGTCTGAAAGTGATGGTCACTTTCTGGTCTAGCTTGTTTTCCTTGAGGGTGTTGAGAATGGGTTCGATACGAGCGGGAGACAGCTGTGCCCGCTTACGACCGAATCCCATATGGCACCCAATGTGTTGTCCTCTGCACAGGAAAGAGCACGCTTTCGTGGCGTTGGGTCCCAGTCCTGAGAACAGAGATGAGCTAGGACGATATGCTGATGTCGAAGATTTAGCCACCGGATGCCCTGGGACTCCATAAGAACCAGGGCTATATCCGTGCATTTTGTATGTGTGCGGGTGAGCTAGACCAATGGAAGGACCCGATACTGGTAAGCTTCGCCCCCGAAAGCGAACCTCAGGATCTCCCTGTGTTGTGGCAATGTTTCTGTATGAAAGTAAGCGTCCTTAAATCGATTGTCAGAAACAATTGCTTGGTAGGGTTGAGAGCAATCACCTTTACAGTCAAGAATTGAACTGTATTCATTGATTTTCAGGTAGCGGGAGAGCCCGCAGAATCTGAAATATTGGACGCAGCCCCCGTTCCTCTTGGGAACCAAGAATACCGACTGTAGTAGCCTGACTCACTGTCTGGTGGGGGAACATGTTCCATGGCCCCCTTCCCCGGCAGCTTGTCAGCAGATGCGCACTTTCTGGTTTCATGGAAGTGGAGGCCATGCCATTGAAAACACAGAAGGTGAAGTGAGAACTGAATCCTGTAGTTCCTCTCTCCAGTGCTTAGTACCCAAGGAGATATACTTGGCAGTAGCTTCCACGCTAACAGCCTATTGGAGACTGGTGTTGCCCGAAACTCCAGTGGTGGCGGAGCAAAACACCGACCTCCTGGGGGTGCCAGGGAGAACACTTATTCATTAAAAAGGAATTCTGGGTGCCTCTCCCTATTGGGGGGCCACCCCCATTTATTTTATTTTACACACACACACACACATATATATATATTAAATCAGTCTGACCTCCTGTGTGCAGTGGAGCACCAAGCTGACCCACTGCCTGAAAAGCTTTTCCCTCCAGGGAAGATAAAAGTCTACACAGCTAGAAAGGAAGTATAAGCTTACCAGGGAGGATGATGTCCCAGGAGAGAGATAGCCTGTGAAGCGTCTCTGCTACCTGGGCGTCATCATACAATCCCGCGTTTCCACATCGACTATATTTAAATAAACAAATAAGTCGATGGCAGGAAAAACACAGCATGAATACAGCTTACTCCATGAAAGGGTTAACTCATATGAAGAGAACTAAGAGGGGGTAGGGGGGGGGAGAGCGTCATTGAGGCTCCGCCCCCCGGCCACCCGAAGAAGCTGCCGTCTACTGCTTGGTTTTTTTCCTTTTTTTTTTTTTTTAAGTGCTTAAGGCTATTTTCATCTCCGGTAAACAAGAGAGGAATCCTCGTGATGACAACGCGGAAGAAAGGAGTTTTCTTACCTCCGTCTGCCGCAGCTCTGTCAGATGCACGAGTTTTAAGCCAGGAATGCGCGGCGGCTCGCAGCTTCTCACGGAATGCGCGGCGCGCACAGCACTACTCGAAGCAGTGTAGAGATCGCACTCCGATATGGATTATCACACACGGAGGGATTTAAACTTGTCAAATTGGTCAGTTAAACACCTTCTTATTTTGCTGGTTTATCACAAGCATGCTTCACAACAAGGCTCTGAAGACAAATGATCTGAGGTTGTTGCCGGCTCACCTGTTTTTATAACCTCCACCTACAGTACATCTAATCAGATGACGTCACCTGTCGAGATTATATATAGCCAAAAACTTTGGCATGTTTTCATAGCATGCTTCAACGACTGGCAACGCAACAAACTGGTCCCCATAGCGTTTTCACGCAGCATCGAGTGGAGCCTTGAAAGGGAACACATTTCTGTCCATCCTAATCCACCTTCACACATGTTGGGAGGTCATGCTTGGCTTGTATTTGCCAATCCATGTTTGCTGGTTTGTGAGTGCCAGGGAATAGGCACCTGATAGTGGGCCCAAGCAACCTGGAACCAATGCTTGGCCAAGGTGCTTGGGTGCATCATGCCATAGCAATCTCTGTATGAAACAGTGAAGTCAATGAGAATGGGTTGCACCCGGTGAGTCCAATGAACAATCATGCCACCTGGAAATGAGTGGATAAGGTATACCCTTACTACGGTTTTGGTGAGCGGGAGGTTTTGGCACCAATCCCATGGGTAATAATACTAACAATTATTACTACATATTGCTTTAGACAAAAAACAAATACAGAAAGAATATTTGACCAAGCTTTCATATTTACAGAATAAAAATAGTTTTGCTACAGATTAGAATGGCAAAGGTTGAGACCAGGGTTTAACGCATCATGTCTCTTATCTTTCATCTCTCTCTCTCTCTCTCTTTTTTTCTGTTTATCAAGAAATACGATTTCGGCATCTAAACGATCATGTTAAACGGCCGAATATCTCTCCATTTCATTTCCACTTGCTCCCTGTCCTTGTCCATGCCCTTGTCTTAACACCTCTCTCTCTCTCTCTCTCTCTCTCTCTCCTCTTTCTTTCTCCCTCTGTTAATAACTCACACGTGCCGGAGCTTGGAGTCTCTTGTGGCATTCCCACGCAGCCCGTAATAAGCTTTGCCGTCATCTGCACCAGCAACTGAAATAAATCATTCTCTCCAGGTGAATCATCCAGGGGATTTCTTTTAAAATAAAATAAAATAAAACCTGAACTGCTCTGAGATCAGTCCAAGGAGCGGAGCGGAAGTTTCACGTGTGTTAAGCTAGAAAAAAAAAACGTGTGTTAGGAGAACTGATCCCAGGTTAGTTTTTTAGAGCACAAAGGAGTTTATGGTTCCTTGTGATGTATCTCTAACATGACTTGAGAAAGAAGAAAGAGCGGCTGGTGAGTGTTTATAGCTACTATCACTTAAGGAAGAAAGGTGTGTGTGTGTGCGCGTGTGTGTGTGTTTCACTTTGCCTATCCTTGCATGATTGACCGTAGTGCATGACCATTCAAGGAATAAATGCTGATGCTTTATCCCTCCATCGCATTAAAGGAAGAGGTGACATCACACAATGTTGTAATATCATTACTGAGTGTGTGTGTGTGTGTGTGTGTGTGTGTGTGTGTGTGTGTGTACAAGTTAAATCCCTAAATAATGTAAATGTCTATCAATGAGGGTCCTTGCAATCCAACATGGTCCAGTTCCAAAGCCAGGATCTGATACAGGATGCTTTCCATAGTCCCTCTGTAGAACATGTTGAAGATGAGAGGATGAAGATGATGGGTTTTTTTTTTCTTTTTTTACAGAGTTGTTGAGGGACCAACTGAACATCTCCTCCAGGAGTGTTCTTGGCAATCTCAACAGAGGAGCCCTTGATGTTCAGTGAGAAATGCCCTTCAAATCAGTTTGGTCCACATTCAGAAATAGGTTCTTGGTTCTGCACCAGTCCACCAACCATCCAAAGGTCAATAGCGAAGTTGCAGGAAATGCTCTTCCTGAGGTCTACAAGTCAGAAAGTCCAGAATCCAGGTGCACAGGGAGGTGTTCAGCTGAGGAATGATTGTTTTGAACATGCAGGTCCTTCTTGTGTGAGATCCAGGTGGTGGTGCTAGTGTAGTCTGTTGAATAGTCAGGACGATATGTGAACCACAGGCGTTCCCGTGAGGGGGAGCAGCAGAGCCTTGATGTGCCTCAACACTACATGATGGTGCGTGTGAGTAATAAGAGTCACTACACAGAAGTTGATTATTTTCCTCCAACAGCACATCCCTGACTGTTTGATTCCTCTTGTAATGCAGCAGTGTACCAGCAGGGACACTCTAACCTCTTCTCCATCTCTCTAATAGAAACGACACCACTTGTGTTTGTATGGTACCCTTTTTTTGGGTGGGGGTTGCATGGGGGTCTACATTCTTATTGTATTTTTTTAACGCACCAGATTATACAGTGGTGTGAAAAACTATTTGCCCCCTTCCTGATTTCTTATTCTTTTGCATGTTTGTCACACTTAAATGTTTCTGCTCATCAAAAACCGTTAACTATTAGTCAAAGATAACATAATTGAACACAAAATGCAGTTTTTAAATGAAGGTTTACGTTATTAAGGGAGAAAAAAAACTCCAAATCTACATGGGCCTGTGTGAAAAAGTGATTGCCCCCTTGTTAAAAAATAACTTAACTGTGGCTTATTACACCTGAGTTCAATTTCTGTAGTCACCCCCAGGCCTGATTACTGCCACACCTGTTTCAATCAAGAAATCACTTAAATAGGAGCTATCTGGCACAGAGAAGTGGACCAAAAGCACCTCAAAAGCTAGACATCATGCCAAGATCCAAAGAAATTCAGGAACAAATGAGAACAAAAGTAATTGAGATCTATCAGTCTGGTAAAGGTTATAAAGCCATTTCTAAAGCTTTGGGACTCCAGCGAACCACAGTGAGAGCCATTATCCACAAATGGCAAAAACAAGAACAGTGGTGAACCTTCCCAGGAGTGGCCGGCTGACCAAAATTACCCCAAGAGCGCAGAGACAACTCATCCGAGAGGCCACAAAAGACCCCAGGACAACATCTAAAGAACTGCAGGCCTCACTTGCCTCAATTAAGATCAGTGTTCACGACTCCACCATAAGAAAGAGACTTGGCAAAAACGGCCTGCATGGCAGATTTCCAAGGTGCAAACCACTTTTAAGCAAAAGAACATTAAGGCTCGTCTCAATTTTGCTAAACATCATCTCAATGTTTGCCAAGACTTTTGGGAGAATACCTTGTGGACCGACGAGACAAAAGTTTAACTTTTTGGAAGGTGCATGTCCCGTTACATCTGGCGTAAAAGTAACACAGCATTTCAGAAAAAGAACATCATATCAACAGTAAAATATGGTGGTGGTAGTGTGATGGTCTGGGGTTGTTTTGCTGCTTCAGGACCTGGAAGGCTTGCTGTGATAGATGGAACCATGAATTCTACTGTCTACCAAAAAATCCTGAAGGAGAATGTCCGGCCATCTGTTCGTCAACTCAAGCTGAAGCGATCTTGGGTGCTGCAGCAGGACAATGACCCAAAACACACCAGCAAATCCACCTCTGAATGGCTGAAGAAAAACAAAATGAAGACTTTGGAGTGGCCTAGTCAAAGTCCTGACCTGAATCCTATTGAGATGTTGTGGCATGACCTTAAAAAGGCGGTTCATGCTAGAAAACCCTCAAATAAAGCTGAATTACAACAATTCTGCAAAGATGAGTGGGCCAAAATTCCTCCAGAGCGCTGTAAAAGACTCGTTGCAAGTTATCGCAAACGGTTGATTGCAGTTATTGCTGCTAAGGTTGGCCCAACCAGTTATTAGGTTCAGGGGGCAATTACTTTTTCACACAGGGCCATGTAGGTTTGGATTTTTTTTCTCCCTAAATAATAAAACCCCTCATTTAAAAACTGCATTTTGTGTTTACTTGTGTTATCTTTGACTAATAGTTAAATGTGTTTGATGATCAGAAACATTTTGTGTGACAAACACGCAAAAGAATAAGAAATCAGGAGGGGGGCAAATAGTTTTTCACACCACTGTATATGTGGAATAAAACATGACGTCTGGAAAGTGAGTGTTACAGAGCGCTGAAACTGGAGACTCCTTCCATAATCTCCTCATAGGAATCTGACCACGTCAACATAGAGCTTCTGATTTTCTGGTCTTCTATACCTGTGTGTGAGACCATCTGAGCGAAAACAGTGTTGCATAGAGACAACAATGATGTCATTAATGTTTAACTTCCCTCTGGCAACTTAATTAAATCAGAGAGAGAGAGAGTATGCAATAAAATATCCAATTTTACTGGAGACATCAGTATAGAACAAGAGAGAAGAGCTGTGTGTGTGTGTGTGTGTGTGTGTGTGTGTGTGTGTGTGTGCGCGCGTGCGTGCGATCATGCATTAGTTCCCCACCCATTCTCTCGCACTTAGCTTAACTGCCTTTCTCTCTCTTATCCTCCTCTTTCTTTCAATCCTTCTCTCCCTCTCTCTCTCTCTCTCTAGCTTTCTATTTCTCTCTCTCTATCTCTCTGTATCTTTCTATTTCTCACGCTCCACTGTCTCCCTCTCATTATCTTTGTCTTTCTTGATCTCTCTCGTTCCTTTTCTTCATTCCTGTCTCGTTCTTTCATTCTTTCTCTCTCTCTCTCTCTCTCTCTCTCTCTCTCTGTCTCTCAGTCAGATGCTTCTAATTTCCTGCTGTCTGACACAATGATGCAATCACAGTGTAACACACACACACACACACACACACAGAACCATTACAGCTGTAGAGATGAATATCATAGGTAGAAATCTCATATCCAAATATCTCATATACAGTATGCATTATTATTATTATTATTATTATTATTATTATTATTATAAACAGGTAGCTGAATAACTGGATGTATTTCACCGTCTTGATCATGTAATCTGCTGCTACAGGTTATTTTACCCAACTGTACCATCAACAGATATAATCATGCTGACACATAATTAACCATCATATGATCAAAAGTAAGTGCACCCCCTTTAGCCCATCATACATCCACGTACTGTAGTTGTTGCACACGTCCGGAAGCACACAGAGGTGTGTTGGAGCAGACGAGCTTAAGCGTCCAGCACAGAGCCCTGACCGAACTCGACCGCACTGGAACTGGAGCCGTCTGGACATTCTGACATCAGTGCCTGAGGTCACTAACACTCCTGTAGCTGAACTGGATGAACACAAATCCACACCAACACATTCCAACATCTAGAGCCTTTTCAGGAGAGTGGAGCGTGTTATAACAGCAAACACAGGGGAATAACACTGGAACAGGATGTTTAACATACAGGTGTGATGGTCAGGGGGCACAAACGTTAACACAATATTACTTAATATATACTGTAATTATATTGAGTATAGTTATAATAAGGTTATAATCATAACTCATAACTTTAAACTTTAAACTGTTTTGTTTCTTTCATTTTGGAATTGAGTGATGTATTTGATTGTCTGTCTGTCTGTCTCTTTTTGACTGTCAGTTTGTCTATCCTTTTCTCTGTCTGTCTCTCTGTCTTTCTATCTATTAGCAAGTCTATCTATCTGTCTGTCTATCTATTTATCTACTGTATCTGTCTCTACCTGCCTGTATGTATGTATATCTATCTATCTATCTATCTATCTATCTATCTATCTATCTATCTATCTATTTGTCTGTCTGTCTCTCTATCTGCCTATATGTCTACGTATCTTTCTGTTTCTATCTGTTTGTCTGTCTATAATAAAAATAAATAATAATAATAATAATTCCCATAGTGTTTTATATTTACTTGTGTGTATTTGTTTATTTATTGCTTGTGAATTAAATGTTATTGTGAATTTGCATAGTGTTATTATTTTTAAGTACAGAAAGTGCTTTTTATTTGTATTATATGTATTTAATGTGTAAATATTTATGTGTTTGTTTGTTTTTGTTTGTTTATCCACTCATTTCATTGTTCCAATGTTACATTATTTATAGACAGTAGAACAGGCAGTGTTGTTGATGAACATAGTGCATAGTGATTTAACTATGGGGTTGTTGCCCCCTGCAGGTTTCCTTGTTGCCCATTCTCCTGAAACACACACTCCGTCACCTCACACATTTTAGCAAGATTAGCACGTACAGTAGCAGCAGAGTGAGTCGAGGCGACCATGGCTGTAACAGGTGTGATCTGGATCTCACCCTGATCACCACTAATTAACCCTGTCAACACACCACACTGCCACCTAGTGGCCATGCCAGGTTATCCTCACTCCAGTTTTACTCTCGCTTGTTCAGGTTTAGTCAGGAGGAAAGTTTTTTTTTTTTTTTTTGTCTCCCGGCCACTACTGCAAGGACTATATACTTCAGCTCTCATATCTGAGTGGAAAAGTAAATTTGCCAACAAATCTGGAAAAAAAGCTATAATTCACTGAAGAGGAGAAAAGAAGTAAGGCAATGTGAGTCACAATGATGGAGTGTGTAATGGATGAATAAATTGATGGTTGGATTGATAGACCAATTAACGAATAATTAGAGGCCTGAAGTAATTGTGTATTTATATATAAATCAACTGTAAATGAGAGTAAATAGCAAGATGGAGGGATAATAGAACTGGTCGATGGATTATTGGTCCTGGAGTATTGTAAAGACAAAAATGACTGGAGGATTAGATGGATGGATGGATGAATGGATGGATGTATGGATAGATGGATGGGGTGGATGGATGGATGGATGGATTATTTTATCATTGGATGAAAAAATAGAAGGATGGAAAATAGTTGAGAAAACTTCTGTAGATACAGTATTGAAGAAGTAAATGGATGAATGAAGGGATGAACAGATTATTAAATAGATGGATGGATGGATGGATGGATGGATGGAAGTAAAGCCCTGATTAAATGCATGAATTTTGACTGGATAACTAGATGGATAAAGAAATAAGGAATAGACAAAAGCATTTATGGATGATGGCTGGCTGGATAGTTAGTTGGATGGATTAATAGATGGATGGAATATATGAATAGGTTATTTAATAAATGGATCGGTTACAAAATGTATTTCCAGATGGATTGATGGATTATTGGGGTTTTAATTGGATATTAAATGGATGAAAGCATTGAATGGATAGATTATTAAATGGATGGACTGATGAATGGATGGATCGATTTATAAATGGATGAATGATGGGATGAACAGATTATTAAATAGATGGATGGGTGAATGGATGGACACAATAAGGCTTTTAAAGCAGAGTCTCATATCAATACCAAGATCAAAATTAAACCTACAGCACACCTAATATGTGAATGAACATCCCTTAGCAGGTTTCTTTTTCTGCATATGTTTTTGGTGACCATGAACCACCATGAACCAACATCTAGCAGAATTATGGATATTTAATCGTTACGTTTTTTGGTTTCCTATCACAGACCTGGACTTTTAGCATAAGTTCAGCCTCCAAAAGTTTTATTTCATTTCACAACCAGCTTTGATGTATGTTTGGTACCAGTTAGTGATACCACCTGCGAACATCACTTCAAATGCTCATCCAATAGAAATGCACAAGTGGATCCTTCTCTTTTGGTTTGAGGCTCCCACGTCACTCGGGATCCCCTACCAGTAAACAAGCATTCTAAGGGATTGGTGGATGGAAACCGTGATCAGTGTTAGGGTGTCCTGTTGAAAAGCAGGATGCTGGCTGGACTTGTCGATACTCAACATCGCTTCTAACCTGAACAATGTGGATTGGAAGACTTTGTATGATTCAAATTAATAAGATCTTGATACAACGTGTGACACCTGATCCTGAAGACTGACCGTCTTGCCTGAAGGGGTGAAATCAGTTTTTTTTGTACTGATTTGAAGACAAGTGTAAACACACACACACACACACTCATTAAACATCAAACACAAGGTCAGCTGTAACTTGCGCAAATCCCTGAGCCGAGAATTTGTGAATGGTGAGCTAAAGTGATTTGGTAATATACACACACACAGACACGCACAAACACGCACGCACACACACACACACATACACACACACACACACATACATAGGTCAAACACATGCTGATGCCCAAGCTTGTACTGGGTGGAAGAATCTGCCCATGTTGTGGGAAAAGGTGTTTGACTATTCATCATCATTACAGGAGATGGAGTGAGCCTGTTCATGACTGAGGGGTGTGTGTGTGTGAGTGTGTGTGTGTGTTGGGGGGGTATAGCTGCTCATTAGGCGTTGGATAACTTCCTCTAGCTCATTAGCTACTTCATCATCCCTGAAAGCACAGTTTTTTTAACAAGTCTGTCTTAATTAAGCATGAATGCTCTCTCTCTCTCTCTCTCTCTCTCTCTTTCTTACACATAAACCTTAATGCAAACTCTTTTCTTACCTGTACATACCTTTATCGCTACTTAAAGCACAATCTCAAGTTTTCTACTTTACTAACTACTGTATCTTTCCTGCTGTACTTAGCCAGCATGACTAAACTAAACTATGCTAGCAGCTAACAAGCTAGCCATGTAAGTTTGCTACAAAAGCTGCAAACTTGTCCAATGTTCTGTTACACGCTTGAGAAAGAAACATACCCTTATCTAATTCAATTCAATTCAATTTTATTTATATAGCGCTTTTAACAATGGTCATTGTATCAAAGCAGCTTCACAAAAATGAAATAAAATTTACAAAAAATGAAAAAAAAATTTAGAAAAGAAAATAATTGGACGTGTGTATGTGTGAGAAAAATGTGTCTAGATAATAATGAGACAAATGAATGAAATGTCTCTGATGAGCAAGCCAAGGGTGACGGCGACGGTGGCAAGGAAAAACTCCCTGAGATGGCATTAGGAAGAAGCCTTGAGAGGAACCAGACTCAACAGGGAACCCATCCTCATTTGGGCGACAACAGATAGAAATGATATAACATCTTGTGTGTTGTGCAGGTGAAAATTCAATATGACAGAAATTATTTAAATTGACATGAAGTCCAGTTCAGCATAGGGACGAGTCAGTAGGTGCAGAGAGCAGATGAGGTCTGGATCACTGGAAGCACAGGAGCAGCATGTGTAGCTCCAACCATCATAAAGCTGAATCCAGCTGGAGCTGGTCCTTCTCTGGATGCCTCAGGAATCGCGCAGGGTCGGCCTTTGTCTACTGAAGTTGGCACAATCTCCCGATGCCTCGGGATGGGTAGAGAAATACAGAACAGATGGGGAGAATTAGCGTAGTTGCCATTCGGTATAGGTGTACTGGAGTATGAGATTATGCGATGAGTTATGTGTATGCCAGATTAAAAAGATGCGTCTTGAGTCTACTTTTGAACTGAGAAACCGTGTCTGCTCCCCGAACACTGTCTGGAAGGCTATTCCAAAGCTTTGGAGCTAAATATGAAAATGCCCTACCCCCTTTTGTAGATTTTGAAATTCTGGGAATTACCAGAAGTCCGGAGCTTTGTGATCTTAAGGTGCGTGGTGGATTGTAGCGCATCAGAAGACTGGTTAGGTATGTGGGAGCTAAACCATTTAAGGCCTTGTATGTAAGTAATACTATTTTGTAATTTATTCTAAACTGAACAGGTGCAGGGATGATAATATTGGGGTTATATGATCATATTTTCTGGATCTAGTGAGAACCCTGGCGGCTGCATTCTGGACTAACTGAAGCTTGTTTATTGAGGATGCAGGACAACCACCTAACAATGCATTACAATAGTCCAGTCTGGAGGTCTTTTCTGCATCAGATACAGATAAGATGTTCCTAAGTTTGGCAATATTTCTAAGATGGAAAAAGGCTGTTTTTGTGATATTTGAAATGTGATTTTCAAAAGACAAGTTACTGTCTAATATTACGCCCAGGTCTTTTACTGCTGAGCTGGTAGTAACAGTACATCCTTCTAAACGCAGGCTGAATTGTGAAAGCTGTTGTGTGCTGGTTTTTGGGCCAATAAGTAATATCTCTGTCTTATCTGAATTTAATAAAAGAAAGTTATTGGTCATCCAATCTTTTATGTCCTGGACACACTCAGTTAATCTAGACAACTTAGGTATTTCGTCTGGTTTTGTTGAGATATATAATTGGGTATCATCAGCATAACAATGGAAACTAATCCCATGTCTTCTAATGATGTTACCCAAGGGAAGCATGTATATTGAGAACAGCAGAGGTCCTAAAACTGACCCTTGTGGGACCCCATATTTCACTGGCATTACACCAGACGGTTCTCCATTTAGATCTACAAAATGGTATCGATCAGACAGGTAGGATCTAAAGCATTTTAATGGCTGTCCCTGAATACCTATATAATTTTGTAAGCGATCTATGAGAATATTATGATCTACAGTGTCGAATGCAGCACTAAGATCGAGCAGGACTAGCAATGAGATGCAGCCTTGGTCTGAAGCTAAAAACAAGTCATTTGTAATCTTAACTAGTGCAGTTTCTGTGCTATGATGGGGCCTGAAACCTGACTGAAATTCTTCAAGGATGTTGTTATCCTGCAAGAATGTGCATATTTGAGCTGATACTACTTTTTCTAGTATTTTTGATATGAATGGAAGGTTTGAAATCGGTCTGTAATTTGTTATTTCATTCGCATCCAAATTAGATGTTTTAAGAAGCGGCTTAATAATTGCTAACTTGAAAGGTTTAGGGGCGTGACCTAGATATAATGAAGAATTAATAATGTTTAGAAGTGGCTCTCCAACCGTAAGCATCACTTCTTTTAAAAATCTGGTTGGGATTGGGTCTAACAGGCACGTTGTTGATTTAGCCGAGGTGATAAGTTTATACAGCTCTTCCTGTCCTATACCGGTAAAGCACTGAAAATCTAAATGTGAAGCTATGGGCTGAACTGGATCGTGAGATACTATTAGAGGTTGAACCTCCGTTATTTTCCGTTATCTCCGTTATTTAGCGTTTAGTGAAGGCGTCTCCAGCATCAGAGCTTTGGATGTAGCGCTACGTTTGTGGACATCTTTAGGACTCGAGGTTTCGAGGTTTCGCCTAATATCTTAAAGAATGATGTTGAATAATTCAGGGGAAATTCAATATGAGTAAAATTTCCCTTTTTAAATACCTATTATTATTTATCACACTCTGTGTGTGTGTGTGTGTGTGTGTGTGTGTGTGTGTGTGTGTGTGTGTGTGTGTGTTTTCTCAGCTGTCTTCATTTGGTTTGATTGTTATTCTGTAACACCCGCTTTATTCGGGGAGAATTAAAGTGCATGAATATTCAATTAGACTCGTTTTCGTCTATTGAATATTTCATTCGCGCGACTCTAATAGGCTTTGACCTTGATCTCGCCGTCCCCGTTTATCAGAAAAGCAATTTACAACCATCCTGATTAGCTGCTAATGTCGCATCGAGTGCATTAACTAGGGTGTGAAGCTGTAATATGGAAGTGTTTACTTTGTGAATGTTTTAGGAAAGATGTTCTTTTTTTTTCAGCGCAAATTCTCCTGCTAATTTGGCATTCATTTGCTACAGTACATGTTAGCATTCGTGGGAATTCCCATGCACATGTAAACAAAACATAGCGCTCAGATGCTAAAATCTATCTGGCTTTGTATGACACGTGAAGTGAGGGAGGGAAGGAATGAACAAAGGAAAAAGGGAAAAAAGGGAGGGAGGAAGGAAGAAAAGAGGAAAGGAAGGAATGTAAAGGGAGGAATGAGGAAGGAAGGGAAGAAGAAAGAGATGAGGAAAGGAGGAAGGAAGGAGTGATGGAAGTGGAAATGTGATGAAGAAAGGAAGGAAAAGAGGGAGAAAGCAGGGAAAGTAGGAAGCTAAAGGTAAAGAAAGAAAGGGGGAGGGAAAGAATAAAGAGAGAGAGAACTAAGAAAAGAAGGAAAGAAGAGATGAAAGAATTAACAAAGCAAGGAGGGAGTGATGGAAAGGAAGGAAGAAAGGATAGATAAGAGGGGGTGAAGAAAGGAAGAAAGAAACATGAAGGAAGGAGGGTGTGAAGGAATGAAGGAGGCCAGTCTTACATTTTCTGGTAGATGTAAGTGGTGGATCCCTAAAAAGAGAAGAGGGACTTAGTATTCATGCACGTTTATTTTCAGTGTCTCCCACCCCTACTGTTTCAGTGTCTACATGTCTGTGACCTACTGCTGAGCCACCCCCTCTGAAGAAGAACAGATTTGAGCAACAAGCCGGGGCAGGACCTCTTTTTATATGGGGTCATATTAGGGGTCCTATACAAAATAATTGCCCAGTATGGGAAAAAAAATAGAAAACAATCTGAGCATCTAAAAATGACTGAAAAGGGACTTGGATAACAGGTCCCCAGTAATGCCAGGTGGGAACGGAGACTTAATTTGTAGCTGGGTTCTAGCAAACTGAGAAACCAAGAGCTTTAGGAAGGCGCTGTGCTCGATCTCTGCAGGAGATTTCCCATGTTAGATCCAGACTAAGGGGAAAAGATGTAGAAGCTGTGATGCGGAAGGTCTGTCATAAGACAAACTTATGTTAACAGGTTAAAAAAAAAAGAAAGAAAGAAATAGGTCATGGTCATGGAGGAGGCTCTTGCACGGAGGCGTGACCCAGGAAAAATGGAGATAATTACGCCGCTTAACATTGATGCATCGAGGCTGGCGGTCAGCCGTGGTGTAAGGTCACCTGAGATCGTATCGGGTCAGACGATTTGTGAGGACCGGTGTGCAAGGTGATGATTCATATTACAAATGAAGCTACCGTGCTTTTTTCCTCAGAGAGTCTTGTATATACACACACACACACACACACACACACACACACACACACACACACACACACACAGATGATGAATGTTCCTCCGGTGTGCTAGCTGTGCTGTGAAGCCGAGCCGTGTGTAATAACAGGAAAAGTAAGACTCCGGAGCTGATCGTTATCCCCTCGCTCGTTCTTCTTGTGCTCGTATGCTGATGGTTCTCCTGATTAGCGAGTGGTGAAGGGTTCTAGCAGCAGGTTCCGGTCTGATCAGTGGTTCCGTGCTGGCATTGGGAGACTGCCGAGTTACTGTACGTTAGTCAATAAAATGAATAGATATCCTTTGTGTACTGCTTTGCTACACACATGGAACACACATCAACAGCTCATTAACACACAATTTTAACAGGAACTTCATTGCAGTCTGCTGTATGTATTTTATACATTTCATCCTCACAGTTGCAAGTAACTAATAAACTAGCAATGAGGAAATTTCTTTTTTGTACAGAAAGTGTTCGATATTTTCATCACAGTCTCGTAAGTGTGTGTATGTGTGTGTGTATGTGTGTGTGTGTGTGTGTGTACGTAGACGAGGTTATTCACCCACAGACTCTTGGCATTTAAGTTTTGAAAGGCCAATTTGTAAAAAGGTTTTAATCCAATTTGCGGCGGATAATCAGGATTATAAATCATACGTTCGGTCGGATGCTAATTCATTATCGGCTAAAGGCTAAAGGAGATAACATTAACGCTAGCACTAAGGAATTAACGATATAGCGGGTAGGAAGATTTGTTGGGTTTTGTACGATGCTACGTGCTAAGGTTCATCGGGATTGGGCGTGAATGCTAATCAGCGCTCCAAGCTAATAAATGTGAATATGTACAGCTTTTAATCCTAATAACTTTTTGTCATTTGAACGTGTCAGTCTGTCGAGGATGGTGATGATGATGAAGATGATGATAAAAAATTTATGTTTTTAGTTGTTTTTAGTTATATGTTTGACAAAGAATGACATGGTAAACCTTTTTACTGTATGTATTTATATTTTCATGAAATGGTGCAGAACTCCAGAAATGAAAAAACAAAAATAAATAAATTAATTAATTAATATTTTATCATGTGTCAATCAACCTTGCCAATAAATAATAAACGAACAAATAAAAGGAGAAATAAATGTAATATTCTAGGGAAACACATTTAATATTAATATTTGTGTGCTTTTATGTGTTTTAATCTCTTATATGTATTTTATTTATTTATTTATTTATTAGTATTATGTTTGCCATTTTAAGTATTTTACTGCTTTATTACTGTTTTATGTAATAGTGGATTTTTTTTTACATTTTCATATTATTATTATATTTTTTCATATATTTTTTTTGGTTGTTGTTACTGTTTATATTCAACTTTTGACTCGTATGACCTTTTTTGTAATAATGAGCGTTACATTTTTGTTACAATATACTTCCATGTATTGTTATATTATTCCACCATAAATCAGTTTTAATTAATTAAATTAATACAAAAGGGTTTTTGTATTAATTTAATTAATTAAAACTGATTTATGGTTTTGAAATTTTTTTTTGAACACCTTGAATTTTTTTAATGTATTAATTATTTTATTTATTTATGTATTTGTTTATTTATTTACTTATTTATTTGATAACTTGCTGCCGTGGCAAAACAAATTTCCCACTTGTGGGACTAATAAAGGTTTATCTTATCTTATTTATTACTATTGTGTGTGTGTGTGTGTGTGTGTGTGTGTGTGTGTGTGTGTGTGTGTGTGTGTGTGTCTGTGTGTGTGTGGCTGTATATACAGTGGTGTGAAAAACTATTTGCCCCCCTCCTGATTTCTTATTCTTTTGCATGTTTGTCACACAAAATGTTTCTGATCATCAAACACATTTAACTATTAGTCAAAGATAACACAAGTAAACACAAAATGCAGTTTTTAAATGAGGGGTTTTATTATTTAGGGAGAAAAAAATCCAAACCTACATGGCCCTGTGTGAAAAAGTAATTGCCCCCTGAACCTAATAACTGGTTGAGCCGCCCTTAGCAGCAATAACTGCAATCAAGCGTTTGCGATAACTTGCAACGAGTCTTTTACAGCGCTCTGGAGGAATTTTGGCCCACTCATCTTTGCAGAATTGTTGTAATTCAGCTTTATTTGAGGGTTTTCTAGCATGAACCGCCTTTTTAAGGTCATGCCACAACATCTCAATAGGATTCAGGTCAGGACTTTGACTAGGCCACTCCAAAGTCTTCATTTTGTTTTTCTTCAGCCATTCAGAGGTGGATTTGCTGGTGTGTTTTGGGTCATTGTCCTGCCGCAGCACCCAAGATCGCTTCAGCTTGAGTTGACGAACAGATGGCCGGACATTCTCCTTCAGGATTTTTTGGTAGACAGTAGAATTCATGGTTCCATCTATCACAGCAAGCCTTCCAGGTCCTGAAGCAGCAAAACAACCCCAAACCATCACACTACCACCACCATATTTTACTGTTGGTATGATGTTCTTTTTCTGAAATGCTGTGTTACTTTTACGCCAGATGTAACGGGACACGCACCTTCCAAAAAGTTCAACTTTTGTCTCGTCGGTCCACAAGGTATTTTCCCAAAAGTCTTGGCAATCATTGAGATGTTTTTTTAGCAAAATTGAGACGAGCCTTAATGTTCTTTTTGCTTAAAAGTGGTTTGCGCCTTGGAAATCTGCCATGCAGGCCATTTTTGCCCAGTCTCTTTCTTATGGTGGAGTCGTGAACACTGACCTTAATTGAGGCAAGTGAGGCCTGCAGTTCTTTAGATGTTGTCCTGGGGTCTTTTGTGGCCTCTCGGATGAGTCGTCTCTGCGCTCTTGGAGTAATTTTGGTCGGCCGGCCACTCCTGGGAAGGTTCACCACTGTTCCATGTTTTTGCCATTTGTGGATAATGGCTCTCACTGTGGTTTGCTGGAGTCCCAAAGCTTTAGAAATGGCTTTATAACCTTTACCAGACTGATAGATCTCAATTACTTTTGTTCTCATTTGTTCCTGAATTTCTTTGGATCTTGGCATGATGTCTAGCTTTTGAGCTGCTTTTGGTCTACTTCTCTGTGTCAGGTAGCTCCTATTTAAGTGATTTCTTGATTGAAACAGGTGTGGCAGTAATCAGGCCTGGGGGTGACTACAGAAATTGAACTCAGGTGTGATGAACCACAGTTAAGTTATTTTTTAACAAGGGGGGCAATCACTTTTTCACACAGGGCCATGTAGATTTGGAGTTTTTTTTCTCCCTTAATAACGTAAACCTTCATTTAAAAACTGCATTTTGTGTTCAATTATGTTATCTTTGACTAATAGTTAACGGTTTTTGATGAGCAGAAACATTTACGTGTGACAAACATGCAAAAGAATAAGAAATCAGGAAGGGGGCAAATAGTTTTTCACACCACTGTAGCTTTTATAGTTATAGAGAAACTAAACGCCCAGCGACTACACAAATGATAATGTTTCAGAAGCATGTTAATATAACCCTGTGATTTGCAGCTGCACTACTGTCAGAGCTGCTCTCATAGAAAATCAATCAACACCTCCCGACCAATCGGAGCGCCACGGTAACGATTTTATCGGTCTGCTGTGGCATTTGTTCACCCGCTTGAGACAGAGGATCGTCTCTGAAGTCTCTTTAGTGTCGCTCTTAATTTAAACCCAATTGACGTTAAATGAGAAGCGCCATGTCTTTAAAATGTGAGGGAGAGAGAGAGAGAGAGCGCAGCTGTCAAACACCATGTCTATATTAGGGAATGAATGGGTTACACACTGAGAGAAAAGCACTAGAGCTTGTTTTCCTTAGCAGAGGCCTAAAGACACAGTTGAGTCACTGTTCCAGTGAGTCCAAGGGCCTCCTTACCCAGATGTGTAGAAAAAAGGGGAAAAAAACTTGTCTAAGACACCATTGCCAAGTTTTGTGTTTTCACAGAGCTGGCACACTCTCCAGGAATGTCCACGAGACCACGTCGCGACGCTTGAACGTCTCGTTTGTTATTTTATTTACTTCTTCGCATTTGTGCATAGATGCTTGAACGGTTACAGATCTTGACCGTTCAGGAGGAGGCGAAGAAGAACAAGAAGAAGAAGAAGGAAAAGCCAAGAGCCAAAACATTGCAGCAGTCCACCAACACGCTGGCTCCGAGTTGTAGACCTCTTACGTGACGCCGTGCCTGTTTTTAATCAAAACCAACTCGCAGACGTCAAACAGAGTCAGAGTCTGAGAGAGAGAGAGAGAGAGAGAGAGAGGAAGTAGTGAACTCTGAGAAAACTGTGGGCGGACGAGAGAGGGCAGAAAGTATAACGAGAATAAGCAGATGACGGCAAATAAGAAAAAGAAAGAGAGGGAGGAAGAAGAGAGAGAGGGAGAGTGAAAGAGATGACTCAGTCTTGGAAATTGTCAAGAGAGCATGGAGCAGGAGAGGAACGTCGCAGTCACATCTGCGTCAGCTAAAACCCGCTAATGCGATCAAGATGACTGTCTGCTGCTGCTTCTCGCAACGCTTCACTCACGCTCCATCCATCCTGCTTTTTCAAACCGGCCTAGTCGAGAAGCGACTATCGCACCTGATCCGGGAACATGAACTCTTTTGAAAGAGAAGACACAGGATTAGACGTTTAAGGGATGGGGAGGGGGAAGCATCTGATTTACGAATGAAGATCTAGGAGACGCAAATTGCTTCCTTGTCATGGACCTCTGGATTTTATGGTTCACTCTCCGAAACAAAGTTCTGGTTCTTGGCGAAAATTAGTTATGTCACTCATCCTCTTGTTGGGTCAGTCTCAGATAGAAGGTCTGTTTAATTTCGGAGGTGAATTTTTAATATTTTTCCATCCTCCACTCTTTCGCTGGGCTGTAGAAACTTCACCAGGGATGCATGAGATCTCAGTGACCCGAATGACTCCGGAATGGGGACAGTTGTGTCCAGAGTGATCTCACCCTCTAGTGAGGAGCGTGGGTAACAGGTCTTGACATCACCAAGGCAAAACAACACTGACCAGCAGATTGAGGCACAGACCAGCGAGGAGACAAGCAGGCAAAAATCAAGGTATACATCTTTAATTTATTTTATATGTATATGTATGTTTTGTTTTCCTTTTCTATTAAAGATACTAACCAGTCATGTGAATAGCCTAAAGAAATCAAGCAACCCCCTCCTGGGATAAACCAAGTAACCAGATGTTCCCTGTAGAGAGATTCCACTCGCCAGATGTGAGAGGAATGTTCTGATTAAGGAACGACTCCCTCAGCTGCTAACCGCCAACTTTGAGATCATCTGTGTGCGTGAACCACTAACCGCTAAATCCACAGAGATGTCAAGAACATCATGAGCTCCTGCTGCTACAGTGTAGAGCTGAGCTGCATTCTCATTTCTCAGCCCTGCTTTTTGGTAAAAGAAAATTTTGGAACTTTAAACTTTTAAATAGGGAGCTAACTGGAATCAGGAGTCTAAGTGGCGCAGAATGGCATAATGGAAGAAGAGACGTACAATGTTACGTTTGTGCCGTTAAGAGCATGGTATTTAAATACTTTCTTTTTTAATATTTCAAGTGGTTAAATTATGCTAAAAAATCTAATTTGATCATAATTTGGCCTTGCACCACTTCCTTTCATTCGTTCGTTCATAGATTTTTCTTCAGTCATCACTCTGTCCTTGATAGGACTCCAATAAAGTCTAAGTCTATCTTGGGAATAGATCCTGGACGAGATGCCAGTCCATACCACACAGATACGTACACTCATTCAGTCCAGTAAATATGTGTGTTCATGTATGTCAGTAAACTCCAATTGGGTGCCATTACTTTTGTTCTAAATTGATGTGCTCAGAACATTTGTCAGAATTCATGTATAAGTTTCTGCTTTTTAAGGTGAAGCAACCAAGTTTTTATGAAATAGTCATTACATTTTTGTTAATATCACTTAATTAATTAATTATCAAGTAAATAATAAACTTTACAGGATAATTTGTAACAAAGTTTTCCTGAACGGAAGGGATATTTCAGAACGCTGTATTTCTTGTGAATGATTTACAAATAAATATTTTGCATCCATTTTTGTTGAGCATCGTATCTGGGCAGTCCAGTTGTGAATTTAAGGCACTCTGTAGAGACTAAACCATATTTAATTTGCCCTGTGCCTCTTGTTTATGCCCTGGATTATGAATAAACCTTTTATCATGTGCTGCCTTGTATTTTAAGGGCCCTATCAGAGGAGAACTGGGTCAGAGTTTGAATATGTGTACAGAGCGCTGAATTGCAGAAAGCTGTTGTGGTTCTTTTTGAATAGCTGTTGATGACCACTTAGGGATGATGGGGATGATTAAACTTGACGTTAAGTGCTACGCTCACATCTGACATCTGTTAAATTTGTCAGCCTTCATGGACGAGGGACTGGAAGGCATATCGGAATAATCTCTAAACTCTCTCTCTCTCTCTCTATATATATATATATATATATATATATATATATATATATATATATATATATATATATATGTCTCTTTATTTTCTCTTTTATTCTCTGCTTTAGCACTTTGTGTGGTGTCTGTAGCTGGGCTCTATGGAATAGCAGAGGTCGTCGGCCATGCCTGTAGCCTTGCGCACAAGGAGCTGGGAGGATCATGTAACTCCACACACGAGTAAACAGTACAGCTATGACGACCTTGACCTAGTTTGTTGCCACACCGCTGTTGGAGGCAACGGTTCCCCTACAGGTCGAGAGAGATGTGCGTCGATGCCCGAATGTTGCCGTCATCATCCAGGCTTTGGAAGTTGTCTTGGGGATGATAGAAACAGGCAGAGGAAGACTTTATCTGGTACATTTAAGAGTATTAAAGCTAGTTTTGAAGGCCAAAACAGTCAAACGTTTACCAAAGATGACATCCGTAAACCAACAAGAGAAGTGGACAATATCCAATTAAAAGACAGTCACAGCCATTTTCATCATGAAATGCATGAGAAAGATGAAGAGATCTGTAGTGAAACAACATCCATGTTCTCTGGCAGTTCTTCAGAAAAACCTGTAAAAGAACAGGCCAAGAAACTAGATTTCTCCACAACGTCTGAAACCAAGGATATCTCCAAAGACATGGGCTTTTCTGAAATTATCCCAAATAAGGAAGTGCTGGTGGAATTTACAAGCATGCCTAAAAGCAATGGCGAGTCAGTGGAAAAAGGCAATGTCGGTTATCCTGTGGAAAAAGCAACCATGCTGTCTCACCAACAAGTAATGAGAGGAGGTGTCGATGAGACAGTCCCAGGAAATGATACCTTTAATCTTAGTGATGCCATTATAAGAACTGACCTGACCACAGAGCTCAAGCAGACTAATGCTTTTCAAATTCCTCAAATAAATCATGATGCTTCAGATTTTATCCTTAATTCTAACATTCCAAACTCTAACCATGACCAGAAAATCACAAGCAAAAATGATCTGCAGGTTCACAACCTCCACGCATGCACAGAACCTGAGTTTTCAAGAAGTACTAATAATTCCAAAGACAAACTGGACACCATTCATGAGGTATCATTTACTGATTTTGGAGAGGAAGGGTTAAGCCCAGTGATGAACATGCAGCACTCTCATGATACCACAAACACTAAAGATAGTTCAGTACAACAGGATAACCCTGGAGCAGGATTTCTAGGGATCCCTGGACTCTTGTCGGACTGTGGGCCTTCATCAGAAAGCAGAACAGACTCCTCTGATTATGCACTGACTACAGATGACATTGAGAGAGATCCCAAACCTCAGGACGTTCCTGTCAGGCTGCGCACACAGAAGGTAAGCTCACTGAATTGATGTTCTTCAGCCAGGGATAATGATCCTAATATTGAGGCAGTCATAAAACTTTAGTAAAAAATGGAACAGACATGTTTAAGATGTCCGCAGGAGCAGGATTGTGTCCTCATTAAGTAGAGATCAATGTAAATAATAGTTAGCTTTAAAGAGGTAAAATAATATGTTCCACACCTACACATGCTAATGCACTGGTTTGACCTTCTTGGACAAAAGCTTCGGGCCATGAAACAGCTTAGTATTCTCCGTTCCACAAGCACCACATCCATAAATATGATTGTACGGAAAATTAGTTGGTAAGTTTTGCCCGCGGGTGAAATATTCTACTTTTAATGTATCCTATTAATTTTAGTGCATCTCCATAAAAATCCAATTTCAGAGTCAGTATTTTTTTTCTTCGAGCCTGATTTGTCTCTTCGTGTGTGAATCTGAGAGAGTTAAACGGCATTAAAAAAACTTGACGACTACCTATCACACATCCAAGAATATTCTTCTCACATGAGAAGGATTAAAAATACCAGTCACATGACTGTAATTTTTCGGAAAGTTGCAATGATAATCTCTTTCTGAGAATGGTGCAAGTTGTTCTCCAGAACCCACAAACGCATGTATGAATGTGTGAATAGTGCAGCTAGCCAGGTGGAAAACATTGACATCATTTCATCTGCTTGCATCAGTGGCCGGAGGGATTGGTAAAAAATTTCTAACCTCGGTAAGACCAGCATTGCAAGATGTGAGATGGTGATAGCTGTGTGTGTGGCTATAAATGTGTGCTCCTTTCGTAGGAAATAAAAGCATCATAGCATTAAAAACCAACTCATGCTGCAGTCTAAGTCCAGTATATTTGTGTGTCTGCTAGCGGTCTGCACCGTCTGTTTATCCTGACATATTCCTCCTACTCTGGGGACCTACTCCAAAACGGAGCCATTATTTAGAAAGCGGAGCCCGTTGGCGTTTAGCGAGGAACCGTCTCAAACACGGCAGACTGCGCGAAATAAGTGCCACTTATTTTTGAGTTTTAAGCTTGGGTATAATTGGTTGAATTTTTTAACTCAATGTGTTGTGCTTCTTGTAAGTAACAAGGCCATTTAAGGAGTCCCCAGGCATCAGGACTCTGGAGACGGATGGGAATTTGGACAAACTAGAATAAAACATAACTGTGTGTTTGAAAGGAAAAAAAATTCTGTGAGTTTTAGCCATTAGACTAAAAGTTCTTTATACAGCCTCCAAAGAACTGCCTTAAGGATTTGTTCAGAAATCTCAGAGCCAAAGTTGAGGCTTGACAACAAACAGGAAGTGGTTGTTTTCTGTGTGAAGTGTGGTCTAATAGATGCCAATATTTGCATTGTTTCCATGGAAATGTTTTTGAATTCCTTTTCTTTAGAGTCAAACTGGAAATCACACACACACACATACACACACACACACACACACACACACACACACACACAAAAGGTAACATCAATTACCCTATATAAAGAGCCAGTATGAAACAAACAATATTGCAAAACTTCATTAACAGTCACTACAAAACAAAACTACATTGACTCAGTATGAATCAAAATATGATTAAGCAATGCTATGAAACAAAACTTAGTTAAACATTGCTACTAAACAAACATTCAGTAAGCACCACTATGAAACAAAACTTTATTAAGCAAATTATAAACAATATTATAAACAATATTATAAACAATAATAGAATCTGCCGCTACATACACTTGACTAGGGATCAGGTTCCTTGAGGAAAAACAATCCTAATTTAGCCTGGGATTGGTATTTATAAATGTACTTTTACTTTCATCTTTGGGCTTTAAGTTATTGTTAAAAAAAAAGAAATAATATTTAATCTTATCAGAAATAAGTGAAACAGTTTGTCTCTAGGATTATACATCGCTGCTGGAGGTGTGTGTGTGTGTGCGCGCGCACGTGTGTGTTTAACTAAGCAGAAACAACACTTAATATTGAATATGTATGGATTCAGTTTGTGTTTGTATTCCCTCCGCCTGAGAGAGGCAATGAAACTAACGAAGCTGGAGTAATAATGATGATGACAGTAATAGCAATAATTGTACGTTCCTTAATGAGCTCTCTGGAGGTTTTTCCCGCCCATTTGGTGTTTTTAGTTTCAGCTGGTTGAATTTGCTGAAGCAGACTTGTTTCGATTTTCTGATAATGAATTCACTGGGAAGGGGGAGACACTTTTGCAGTTACCTGTTGGATTTTCATAGTGTCAAGATATCTTCCTGGGTGTAAAAAAAAGAAAGAAAAAAATGCGAAGTTTAAGTTCAATTTGACCACCAGGTGTCACAAATCAGCAATAGCAGATCATTTCAGCTTGTTGAAAGATTTCGAATTATTATTATTATTATTATTATTATTATTATTATTTTACTAATGTTATCTAGCTTGAACTAGGATAGTTATATCAGGTATAACATCATACGACTATATTTGGCGGTGGTGGCTCAGGCTGATAAGGCTCTGGGCTGCTGATTAAAGGGTCAGGAGTTGCCCTGTAACTCCAGGCTCCACTATGAGTCCCTTGGGCATGGCAGGGTATCCACAGCACCGGTGCCAAGCCTGTGCCAAAAACTTGTGGATTGCTCCACATTTAAACTCTGGTTTCCAGGTCCTCATTTTACTGGGTTAGCCATACTGTACCTTGCAAAGTTTTGCCAATATTCTTGCTTTTTTGTCTCTCAACATCAAGATTTTCTCACTTTTTGTTACCTTATTATTAAAGGTCACAAATGTGAGGAGTTAAAACTTTAAGCTCTTGAGACCCGAATTTCCTCATTTTTCAAGGATAAGACATTATACAACATTGACTGTATATCATTTGACGGCCTTTAGACATACAGTACACCGATCAGACATAACATTAAAATGAAAAGTTCCCCTTGTGCTGTTAAGACATCTGGGGGTGTGCTGTCTGTTTGGTGTCTTGCACTGGAAGGTTAGTGGCGTATCTTGGGCCTCCGTAGATTGGACTTGTTTGTCCGGGACATCCCATGGTTTGCTCGATCGGACTGAGATCTGGGAAACGAATGGATCAACAACCTTGAACTCTTTCCCTGCTGGGCTCCGTATGTGTCAGGCTGTGGTGCACTGGGTTTTTTGATGCCTTAATATCATGGCTAGCATTGAGTTATTTTTCTTTTTCATATTTATATATGCATTGAGTTTTCTGTGGGATCGGACCAGACAGGCATGCCTTTGGTTCCCACAGGTGTAGATGAGCCTTGGGTGGTCATGATACTGTCACCAATTTAATGGGATATAACTGATCATCAATTCACCTTAAGATGGTCTTAATGTTGTTTCTGATTAGTGTAAAAGCTTTCTGTTATCAAGTGATAATTAAAAAAATAATTTTACTGATAGCCTGCAACTGACCCCATCAGTAGATTCCGGCTCGCAGCAGTTTGTCAAAATTGTTAAATGAGATTACAAGGTTGGGTTTTCCTGTAGCTTTACCTCAAAATAGGACAAAATCACAACAGAGTTCTCATTCTTTACACATCATGGTCGTATGATTGAAATTCTGGGTTTTTATTATTTTTTTATAGTAAAGAAAGCTTTACAAATATTCAGTCAAACTTCAACTTGATGGTTCATTGAAAAACCAAGATGGCGCCGGTGAGGTCGGCTGCCGTCACGACTGCTTCGACCACCTTTTCTTTGTTTTTGTTCTTTAAGTTAGTTTTCAGTGTTTTAAAATCGGCAAAATCACCACCATTGTGTACATTAGGTATGATAGAGACACTCTTGTTTCTATTGGTATACAATGTACTCACAATTCGACGTTTTTAACTCCGGATCCGAGCTGGCCGAGTGAGATCCTGAGGGAGAACAATGGACGCGACGCGAAGCGGCGGCCCCGAGGGAAACGAGCTGGCGTTAGGAACAGGCTCAGAGCCCGTGCACACAGCACACCTCTGCCTAGCATCCTGCTCGCCAACGTCCAGTCACTGGAGAACAAACTCGATGACCTCAGGGCCAGGATAAAGTTCCAGAGAGACATTCGGGACTGCAATCTCCTCTGCTTCACCGAGACATGGCTGAACCCAGCGGTGCCAGACCACGCCATACAACCAGCCGAGTTCTTCTCGGTTCACCGCATGGACAGGACGCGGGACTCGGGGAAGTCAAGGGGAGGCGGCGTGTGCTTAATGGTGAACAACAGCTGGTGCACCAGCACGAGCGTTGTTCTTCTTACACGCTCCTGCACACCAGACCTGGAACTACTGTCCATCATGTATCGTCCTTTTTATCTTCCACGGGAGTTCACATCGGTCATAATCAGTGCCGTTTACATTCCACCACAAGCAGACACAGAAATTGCCTTATGCGAGCTGCATGAGGCGCTCACACAGCACCAGACACAACACCGGGACGCTGCGCTCATTGTAGCAGGGGACTTTAATAGTGCCACCCTCAAACGCGAACTTTCATCAGCACATCACCTGCCCCACCAGGGGTGAAAGAACATTAGATCATTGTTATACAACGGTCAAGGACGGCTACAAGGCACAATCTTGTCCAGCGTTTGGTAAATCCGACCACGCCGCCATCTTCCTCATGCCAAAATATAAACAAAGGCTGAAACAGGAAGTTCCGGTTCAGAGGGAGGTCGTGCGCTGGACGGACCAATCGGTGGCCACGTTACAGGATGCACTCGATGACGCAGGGACATGTTCAGAAACAGGTCCGATGATGACGTCAGCGTGTTTGCAGAAGCGGTTGTGGGATTTATTGGGAAGCTAGTGGACGATACCGTGGAGAAAAAGACTATCAGAACGTTTCCCAACCAGAAGCCGTGGGTGGATGAAACCATCCGCGATGCTCTGAGATCTCGCACCGCCGCCTACAACACGGGACTTGCGTCGGAGGACATGGAACCATACAAGGCTGCGGCATATAATGTCCGGAAGGTGGTGAAAGAGGCGAAGCAGCGCTACGGGAGAAAACTAGAGTCACAACTTCAACAGAGTGACTCTAGGAGCCTGTGGCAGGGAGTAAGGACAATAATGGACTATAAAGCATCAACATCCGGTATGACGAACGCGGACGCGACTCTGGCAGATGAGCTGAACACATTCTACGCTCGCTTCGAGGCTGCAGCTAAAGACGCTAGTGATGCTAATGGTAACGGCACTAATGCTAGCGGCGCTAATGCTAACGGCGCTAATGCTAGCGGCGCTAACGGCTGCAGACAGGAAGACACTGCCAGCACCGGGAACGCGCTCATCATTTCCGAGCACGACGTGAGGAGAGCCTTCAAGAGAGTGAACACCAGGAAAGCTGCAGGACCAGACGGCATCTTAGGCCGTATTCTCAGAGCCTGCGCAGACCAGCTAGCACCTGTGTTCACTGAGATATTCAACATCTCTTTATCTCAGTCGGTGATCCCCACGTGCTTCAAAGAGTCCATCATTGTTCCTGTCCCGAAGAAACCACATCCTGCTTCTCTCAATGACTATCGCCCTGTAGCCCTCACCTCAGTAGTGATGAAGTGCTTTGAACGCCTGGTCAGAGACTTCATCATTTCTTCACTACCCGACACACTGGACCCACTTCAGTTTGCATACCGTCAGAACCGCTCCACAGACGATGCAATCTCTCATCTCCTCCACACATCACTCACTCACCTGGACACTAGGAAAGGGAATTATGTTAAAATGCTCTTCATCGACTACAGCTCTGCATTCAATACCATAATTCCCTCCACACTCACCACCAAGCTGGAGCACCTGGGACTCAGCTCATCTATATGTCAGTGGATCTCCAATTTTCTGACTGGCAGACCACAGGCAGTAAGGATGGGCGGACATGTCTCAGCTACACTCACTCTCAGCACTGGAACCCCCCAGGGTTGTGGAACAATCTCCTCCTGAACGTCAGTAAGACAAAGGAGCTGATAGTGTACTTTAGTACAAAGCAGGAGAGGAACTACCAGACCCCCGTCATCAACAGGAGCCCAGTGGAGAGAGTGGACAGCTTCAGATACCTCGGTGTTCACATCACGCAGGACCTGTCATGGTCCTGTCACATCAACACCGTGGTGAAAAAAGCCCGGCAGCGTCTGTACCACCTCAGACGCTTGAGAGACTTTAAACTGCCCTCCAAGGTGCTCAGGAACTTCTACTCCTGCACCATAGAGAGCATCCTGACGGGAAACATCACGACCTGGTTCGGGAACAGCACCATGCAGCACAGACGAGCTCTACAGAGGGTGGTGCGATCAGTTGAGCGCATCATCCGCACCAAGCTCCCTGACCTGCACTCGATCTACAGCAAGCGGTGCTGGACTAAGGCCAGGAAGATCGTGAAGGACCTCAGTCACCCCAGTAAGGGACTGTTCTCTTTGTTGCGGTCAGGTAAGCGCTTCCGCTCCCTAAAGGCCAACACAGAGAGACTGTGGAGGAGCTTCTTCCCGCAGGCGATAAGGTCTCTCAATCACAATCACACCTCCACACAGGACTAATAACATCTTTTTAAGCTCACAACATTGACTGGACAATCATGGACACATTCATACACACTTGCACTAAATATTTATACATCTGGACAATTGCACATGTCAATTTCACTAGTCACTTTTCATGCATATTTGCATAACCATTTGTCACTTTAAATTATAAATATATATATATATATATATATATATATATATATATATATATATATATATATATATATATATATATATACTCCCCCCCCCCTATATTTTGCAATATTTTATTATGCCCTTATTGTACAGTCTATTTTACTAGTTAAATTTAGTTCTTTAGTATTTCCTTTTATTGATATTTATTTTACGTACAAGCTTTTATTTTCTTTTTAAGGTCACTGGTGGTCGTGTAAGCATTTCACTGCATATTATACTGTGTATGACTGTGTATGTGACAAATAAAATTTGAATTTGATTTGAATTTTGATATTCTCCAATATCATTGACTTGAGCATAGTTATGCTGACAACAAAAAATCCTGAGGAGAGGTGCCAATATTTCTGGTTTAACTGTAGCATTAATTGTACTTGTTGAGACACCCCAAAAATGAATTTGTTTCTTAGATATAATTCATCTAGTAAAATAGTAAACTCACTGAAGCAAGATAACGTTTGGTGTCACCAGTGTTAGGTTGAACTTTGTAACATGTCATTCTTGTAAGCTGATAGAAAGCAATGTTAGAAAGCAATAGGTTTGCTACGGTCAAAGGTCTGGAAAAAACAATTTGGAGGAGGTTTTTTTTTTTTGCCTTATTACTTCTTTGGTACACATTTTGTGTAAAAAAAAAAAAAAAAAAAAACCTATCCAATCCATGATAAGATTTTCTTGTTAGCAACTTTGGCACATCTGTAAGCGTCACATCAAGTCATTTAATCATATCTATTTAATTTGCACCACGTCCAAAGACATTTAGTCCTAGTTTTATTTTATAAATTTTTTTCACAGTCAGTTAATGAAATAAAAGACATACGTGGTGCTTAGAAACCAAATATGCGAGAATTTCATCATATTTTCCTTCAGAGTGCCAGACTATGAAACAACCATTTAATTTTGGCGTGTAGAGCTCAGCGGGGAACGATGCAGAATTCCCAAAGTTCTTACACACACACACTCACAGAGTTTCCATCCCACTGAGAGACAGATGGTCATGAGATTTAAAACACACACAAATAAGAAAGCATAAAATCTCTGTTAATATGAAGGTTAAAAATGAAGCGAATTAACCTCATTAGCATGCAGTCATGAACCAAAACCATAAAGATGCTACACCCCTACTCTAGCTTACCTCATGTGTGTGTGTGTGTGTGTGTGTGTGTGTGTGCGTGCGCGCGCGTGCGTGCGCAAGGATATCTGTTTATTTTGTTTTCCTCTTTTTATTTCTCAGAAACCAAACCAAACAGGTCAGAACAATTTCACAAAACGTGGCTAGAGATAAGAAACACCTCATTATTATTTTAACACTGATAGCGCTAACGCTCGCGCTAAGCCCCGAAGTGATGATTTCCTGCGTTATTGGAGCAAACACCACAGTCCAGAAGAGTCAGTGTTCAGATTAAAGCCCACACAATGTGTGTTTTTAAATTATTTTGTACTTCATAAATAAAAGTCTGTTTTTTCTAAAGTCAGAAAGGGACTGCTGATGTCAAATAGTTATCACAAATAACTCCATATTAATTTAAAATTAATTATTCATGATTAACAATATTAATATTTGTTAGCAGAACCAGGATGACCTGAGAAAACTGATCCAGATAAATGGCCACTAGAGCTATTAATGATGGGTCGTTCATGAACGATTCGTTCTTTTAGATGAACGAGTCGTCTCGGAGAGTGATTCGTTCATTTTCTATTGGGCGCGCATGCGCAAAGCATCACAAAACCTCTGTATGTTATATACAGGAAATAAGTCTTCAAGTCTCGAGTCGTTCCTTCCTTTGTCACGTGACTCCCATAGATGCTATGCAGTGCAGTACACAGGAAACAGTATTGAACGATTGTGCTAGTGGGTCTTCGAGTCTCGAGTCGTTCGTTCTTTTAACACGTGACTTCTACAGACGCTATGCGGTGCAATAGATTCAAAAGAACGAACGACTCAGACTGGAAGATATAAGAGGCGAGCTGCTCATTCTGTTTATTCATTATAATATGTCCTTAGCTGCATTGTAATATTTTCATAACTGGAACTATAGCCAAAATTTGTGTATGTAGACATATTAGGGGTATTTTTATTGAAAATGCAACATTTTATTTTATTTCTGATCAAAAGAACAAAATTACTCAAAAAAAGATTCATTCATTTTGATGAACGAGATTCAAAGAACCGAGTCACTAAAATGATTCGAACTTCCCACCACTAAGAGCCACTAGATAATTGGGTTTGAGAGTCTTATTTAATAAATGTTAAAGATTACATTAGCGTGAGTCATCTAGCATAATACAGTAGGTAGTAAATTAATGTCAAATGCTAAGCCCTAAACAGTTAGCTATATAATTTGACAGGTGAAGTCTGAGTTAAATTTTACAAAATTCACTTCAGTGCTAATCTAAGCTAATCTAAAAAAGAATTCTGAGAGATATGCATTCATATTCATAAATGTATTTATTTTATTTTATTAATTTAAAAGGCTGCTAAGGTAATTACTGTATACTAGATTATTATACTAAAAGCCAGAAATACACTTCCCCCCCCCCCCAATTCATTATGTAGCTAATATGAGCTAAAAATATCACATAGAGATTTAAATGTTTACATTAATTTGTAATGCTAGCCAGCTAAAATACACCAGAGCAGTTTAAAAGGTTTTATGCTTAGAATTGATTGTTAGGTGAAAAGTGTTTAATTAGCATGTTAACATTACCTGATGCGATTTATAACCTGAGATGCATCAACTGTCTGGATGCTCAGTGACCCTTGTAACGTTGCCAAGACAAGTTGAAGGCGAATAAATTAGCAAAAGCAGAAATGCTGGAAAACAAGAGATGTCTTCTTTTCGAATTGTTAAATATGTGCTAGTCAGCAGTGCTGTTTCTTTGCTAACGTGTTATCTGCTTATTGGCAGTGCACACAGCTAGCATTTATTTTAGGTTTTGGAATGTGTGTGTAAATCAGTTGCACACCACACGACTGGCTCGCATCAGCAAATCCAATAGCTTTGACAGGCTAATTCAACGCTAAATGGGAAATAAATGTTCCAACCGTCACAAGATATTATGGAAGATTAACAAAGAGGCTGAGGCACCACACACACACACACACACACACACACACACACACACCTCAGTACACAGATAGCAATCAGCCGAACCATCGACAATCAGCCGAAACCAGGAACCATCAAAACAAACCAGGCCCATAAACAATGCTGATCCTACTGGGTTCCTTTAATGGGTTCCAGGTTTATTAGAAGAACATTTCGGTTCTCCAAGACGGTTCTAGAACATTTTTCTATTTTCATGTTAAAAGAGCACCTGTGAATAGCTCCAGCCACGATCCCCACCCAGATCACCATTGTAATTCGTTCATTTCCCTGTCTCAGCTAATCAGCTTGGAATAAATGGTCTGCATGGAGTCATGTGACTTCTCCTGACCAATTAGAGAAACTCATACGCTCTCAGAACAACAAATCCTGAACGTCTTCTTCGCTAGCTGATGCAATGGCTGCTACGTGTTTATGCTACCTTTTTTCTTATTAATTATTTTTTACCATTCCCACTAGCACATTTTTTCTTTATGTTCTTTATTTTTTTTACATTCATTTCCTTTATTTTCATGCTTTCTTTCAATTTTTTGAATGCTATATGTCTTTCACATTTTTCTCCACATTTTTTGTTCCATTCTTTCTTATGCTCTCGTCTTTTCTTATTTTCTTTCTTTTTCTTTCCACTACATGTTCTCTCATTCCTTATTGTTTTTTTTATTATTATTTTCTTTTCCTTCAGTTTTACAGTCATATCCTTTATTTTTATCTTCGTCATCTTTGTCTTTCGGTTGTTCCCTTTTCACACCAACTCATCCTCTGCATCCTCTTCTCTCACACCAACTAACTTCATGTCCTCTTTCACTACATCCATTAATCCCCTCTTTGGTCTTCCTCCAGTCCACCTGATGGCAGTTCTAACATGAGTTGTCCCGCTGATGGACTAATTTCTGATCTTATCCATCCTTGTCACTCCCAAAGAGAATCTCAACATCTTCATCTCTTCTACCTCCAACTCTGCTCCCTGTATTTTCTTCAGCATCGCTCCTCTCATGCCCTTTCTTTTTCTTTCTTTCTTGTTCTCTCAGTTGTTTTTATTTTTTTCTCATCTTTTTCATTTTTATACTCTTTATTTCTTTTTTTCTAACAATGTAGTCACCTTTATACTTTTTACTCTCTCTTTTTCTGAATGCATTTCCCCTTTACTTTCACAAATTTTCTCTCAATTTCTAATGCTCTAGTCGTTTCTTATTCTTCTTTTCTACTTAATTTAGTTATTTAGTTTTTTTTCAATTCTTTTTTTCAATTGTTCTTACTTTTTATCTCTAGTTTCCTTCAAATCTTTCTTTCCTTCTTTCTTTCTTTGTAATTCGTTAAAAAAAAATTCTTCTTCTTTTGCCCTTTTTTTTTTTACTTTTTACTTTATTCCATCCCTTCATAATTGATTTCTTATTTCTTTCTTGTGAGAAATAATTAAACTAATAATAAAAAATTGATAAGTTGGACTTTACTCTAAATATCTTCACGTAACTCTTCATAATGCTACAGATGAGTCACGCTGGCATTTCTGATATTGTGTTGTGTTCTTAATGTCTTTGGGTCAAAACTTTGTATCCTCGCTCACTCGCACACAAAACATAATTTTTCTTTTGGAATAAACAATTGATTTATTTTTCTTTGTTAGAAAAGTTCAAGAGAGTCTTGGGAGATTCAGTAAATTTTATTACAGAGCCATTTCCTAATGGAATCAGATTTGAAGCGCTCTGGTAGGAAGTGTGTCCATTATTCCCAGGATGCGGTGCAAGTACAGTATGTCCTCTATCTGCAGCATGACACACACACACACACACACACACACACAAGTGGTACTCAGTGGTTCTGATGTCATTGTGAGGGCTGTTCCATCATGGTTGGGATGTTTGAACTTGTTCCAAAATTTTGTGGACATATGTTCTCGTGCTATAAAGGGGACAATTACCCCCTGTTTTTATGGGGTCCTTTTACTCCACCTTGTTGTTGTGGGGCCCTTTAACTCCTCACTGTTGCCGTGGGAACCATTCAATCCACCCTGTTTTTGTGGGGACTTTTAACTTCATATTTTTGCTGTAGGTATTCTTTAACTCCAGCATTTTGCTGTGGTGATGAAAACTCCACCCTGTTGCTGTCAGGGCACTTAACGTCATCCTGTTGTTGTGGGGACCTTTAACTTAATACATTTGCTGAGGGGACCTTTAACTCCACCCTGTGTTAGTGGGGGCCTTAACTCCACCCTGATACTGTCAGGACCTTTAACACCTCCATGTTGTTGTGGGGACCTTTATCTTCATATTTTTGCTGTGGGAACCTTTAACACCAACATTTTCCTGTGGGAAAACTTTATATTTGTGGGGACTTTAAATCATCACTGTTTCTGTGGAGACCTTTAACTCCTCCCTGTTGTTATGGGGACCTTTAACCCCACACTGTTGTTATGGGGACCTTTAACTCCACACTGTTGTTATGGGGACCTTTAACTCATCCCTGGTTATGGGGACCTTTAACTCCACACTGTTGTTATGGGGGCATTTAACTCCTCGCTGTTGTTATGGGGACCTATAACTCCACACTGTTGTTATGGGGACCTTTAACTCATCCCTGTTGTTATGGGGAACTTTAACTCCACATTGTTGTTATTCGGACCTTTAACTCCACACAGTTGTTGTGGGGACCTTTAACGCCACTAAAATTTACAGACATTTGATATTGTCTTGTCATTGTGACGACATTTGATATTGTCATTGTAAAGATATTTGAAATGCAGCATAAAACATATAGGACAAAAAAGACACCTCCCCAGTAGGGGGCACATTTCTTAACCAAATCCTTCAAAAACAACTTGAATCCCAGGATTTACAGTGTGTATTTTCTCCTTCTGTTAAACGTTAAGCCTGATGAAATTTGTGTTATTGCTGAGAAACCGTGTTTGTCCGGTTCATATGCAAAGCTGCTCATGTTTATTTTTCCCCTCCTTCCCTGACAGGGGCAGATTAGTTTTCCTCCCCAAAACAACCCCACTCGCTTTGGGGCTGTTCCAGCGTTTTTAGATTGAAGTGCTGAATAAATAATGTAAAGCGCTGCAGGATGTAGAAATGATTTCAATCCAGGATTTAAGTCCAGACACGAGCTCTCAGGCATCGGCTCGGTGTCGGTCTTATTAAACATGCAGCTGAAATGTCAAAGGAAAGGTTAGTGCGGTGTGTGTGTGTGTGTGTGTGTAAAGGTATTTGTGATTAAAACTAAGGAGTGTCTCATTTGTTTGTGTTAATATTAACGCTCCACCAGAGGTCAGTGTTTGTCCAAGTGTTAGAATTAGAAATGGGTTTTACACACACACACACACACACACACACCTTTTTTTTCTTTCTTTTTCTTTCGTTCTTTCTTTCTTTCTTTCTTTCTTCTTTTATTTATTCTTCATTTTTATTTGTCTTTCTTCCTCTCTTTTTAAAATTGTATTTCTTTCTTTCTGACCTTGTTTCTTTCTTTCATTCTTGATTTCCTGCTTAAATGATCAAATGAGACAGACTAGTTTGTGTGTGTGTGTGTGTGTGTGGTTTCAGAGCTCGCGGGAGGATAAGGAGTGGGAACGATCTCAGCTCGACTCCATGGTTCTCCTCATCATGAAGCTCGATCAGTTGGATCAGGAGATCGAGGATGCTCTAGGCTCCGCCCCCTCCCCCTCCCCAAAGGACACGCCCACTGTCAAGAGGCGCTTCGTCTCTGTGAGTCAGCCATCGAATGTTTAATAAGATCTGACGTAATAAATCTAATAAGCGTTATAAGCGATGTTTGTGCAAACAGGAAGTGGACTTGGTGTCGCTGGACGGAGAGGGGAGTCTCTCGGGGTCTTTGCGCTCCCTCAGCGCTCCTTACCATCACTCTTCATCATCGCTGTGTTCCGTCACGAACAGGGTGAGCCTTATGGATCTGTTCATCATTTATTATTCTATTCTCTTCAGCTTTTTATCTGGTTTATTTGTTTGATTAATCCTGTAACCATGGCAACACCGTTATGGGGTTGAGGTTTTTATTCCTGGAACACATACACACAGCCACGCCCTTCCATCTCTCCATTTCATTACTTCTTTTTTTTTTTTTTTTTTTTTACTCATTCTTCTTCTTTTCAGTCTCTCCTGCCGTTTGGTTTCTCGCCAGCTTCAGGTTGAAAGAAAAGCTGCCTTAATGAGACGAGCAAATAAAAAGCACTTAGCAGAGAAAACACGTGCCAATACCACACAAGAAGCTCCACCTCAGGCGCCATCATCCATCCCTCCCACTGTTTAAAGATAAATCCATCCCAGTGGAGTATCAGCCTCATGCTACAGTGATGCACACAGACACATGTTCAGAAAGATCTGAAGAAAGTGACGTTTTCACCTAGGACAGAAAGGGCCAGGACGTTCTACTGAGAGACAGTGTGTGTGTGTGTGTGTGTGTGTGTGTGTGTCTTCTTCAAATACAGCAAATCATGAAACTGTTAATTTACTGAAACTCATGCAAGGGTCAAGGCACAGGCAGGTGACATCACACCTGAATAAGGTCAAAGGTCAGAAGCAAGAAGTGCAGTGGAATTCAGGGAACACAAATCAGACGCATGGAACAGAATAATGTTAGAAATCACTGTGATGTTTCACGCACGTGCACACACACACACACACACACCGGAGTAAGGAATGATACCAGACACACACACACACAGCGCAGACATTTCTGGCAGAGAAACACACATACACACACACACACATATATATATATATATATATATATATATATATACTCAGCAAACAAAGAAACGTCCTCTGACTTTCAACTGATTTACTTTCAGTAAACTTAATGTGTAAATATTTGTATGAACACTAAAAGAGTCGACAATATAAGACATAAAGTAAAAATGTTTCCCAATGTGTCCCTGAATGAAGGGAGACTCAAAATCAGTCAGTACCAGTCAGTATCTGGTGGCCACCAGCTGCTTGAAGTACTGCAGTGCATCTCCTCCTCATGGACTGGACCAGATTTGTCAGTTCTTGCTGTGAGATGGAGGGATTGTGTGTTCCTGGTGTGACTCGGGCAGTTGTTGTGGCCATCCTGTACAGTACCTGTCACGCAGGTGTGATATTCGGATGAACCCATCCTGTGCAGGTGTTACACGTGGTCTTCCACTGCGAGGATGATCAGCTGTCCTTCCTGTCTCCCTGTAGCGCTGTCTTAGGCGTCTCACAGTGCGGACATGGCGATTTATTGCCCTAGCCACATCAGCGGTCCTCATGCCCCCCTGCAGCATGCCTAATGCACGTTCACACAGATGAGCAGCGACCCTGGGCATCTTTCTTTGGGTGTTTTTCACAGTCGGTAGACAAGTCTCTTTAGTGTCCTGCGTTTTTAGAACTGTGACCTTAAATGCCTACTTTCTGTAAGCTGTTAAGGTCTTAACGACCATTCCACAGGTGCATGTTAATTAATTGATTATGGTTAATTGAACATGCATGGAAAACATTGTTTAAACCCTTTACAATGAAGATCTGTAAAGTTATTTGGATTTTTACAACATTATTGTTGAAATACACAGTCCTGAAAAAGGGGCGTTTCTTTTTTTGCTAAGTATATATATATATATATATATATATATATATATATATATATATATATATATATATATATATATATATGCATGTGCACACACACACACTCACACATACGCATATAGACATACATACACATGCACACGTATACACACACACACACACACACACTTTTACACACATATACATACAAAGATGCACACACACTCATGCACACACACGGACACACTAACACATATGTACACACGTTAACACACATACACACACACACACTAATAATGATTTAAAAGCAAAAACGAAATTCAATGAAACAGTTATAAACGTCACAAAGCTCATTATAATATCATCAGTATGTTTTTATACATGTAGAATTATGTACACGTATGTACTGCAGCCTTGTGTGTGTGTGTGTGTAAATATTATATATAAAGATAGATAGATAGATAGATAGATAGATAGATAGATAGATAGATGATAGATAGATAGATAGATAGATAGATAGATAGATAGATAGATAGATAGATAGATAGATAGAGTCTTTTCTTAAACACGTGAAAGAAATTAACCCGGTTTGAAAATTTGACCTAAAAGTGAAAACTTTTAATGAAGAATTAATTAAATGTGATTTGTAATGAACGAGGCGTGTTGCTCTGTGGCCTGGACATTCCTCACAGGATTATATAAGTGTAAACACACTCTAGATTAGCTCAGCTATTATGTGCACATGCATACACACACACACGCAGAACTTGCACGCAAATACCATACACATATCAGTATCTGCTTTGTACTTTAGCATGTGTTTATTGTTAATGGAGCTTTGTGTGTGTGTGTGTGTGTGTGTGTGTGTGTGTGGAGTCACATATAGAGTCTGATGGAGTTTAATCGTTGTGTAATCACACCCTCACACGTTGTTTTGGGAACACAGTTGATGCATGCACACACACACACACACACACACACATGTACACACATCTGACGTCTCTCGTGTTTGTGTACATTTGTCACATATTTATTGTATCTCTAAAATCCGAAAGATTACTCACTAGGCAACTGAGTCCAAAACAAGACGTGTGTGTGTGTGTGTGTGTGTGTGTGTGTGTGTGTGTGTGTGTGTGTGTGTGTGTGTGTGTGTCTCCACCATGTCCTCACCATATGCTCCTCCATGAGCCTATAGTTCATGACTCTGTGTAAGCATATCTATGTGTGTGTGTGTGTGTGTGTGTGTGTGTGTGTGTGAGATCATATCAATATCTCTCTCTCCATGGGCCATTAATTTCTATGCATGGCACTAATTTGCACATTCCGTTCCCCCCGTTTAACCCGCCGTGATGCTTTTGATGGGTTCCATGTGTCGGGAGTGAAGTGTCGGACAGGAAGTGATGTCATCGTGTGCGTTACGTTCCTAAATTCCCCCTCGATCAGGAAAGACATGATTGTGGGACTAAGGGACGGAGGGAACAGTAATTTTGTCTTTTTTTAAAGTTTGTTTGTTTTGCTTGGATCAGTTCAGCTGTCTTAAATTCGCTTTCCTGACTCTCTCTTTAGCCACACACACACACAAACACACACACCCTTTCCTACGTTGCGTCTATTTCTGCAGGGGTGTGTACTGGGCGCTGCACTTTTTCTGTCACAGGCACCTATGAAGTCCTCACGTTGTAATGATCTCGAGTGTTAAACAACAACGTTGCAACAACGTTTCTTAACATAGAGTCGCTTTGATGTTTAAAGTGTAATACACAGCTGGTTTGATGCTAACTAGCATAACACAGCAATAACACCCTGACCTTAAATTATAATACATGTATATACTGCAAATAACTTTGCAATTACAAACACACACCTGCTGCTATTTAGAGTGTGTGTGTGTGTGTGTGTGTGTGTGTGTGTGTGTGTGTGTGTGTGTGTGTGTGTGTTAAACACCTGGATCCTGTCAACATCTGTTTAATGGAGCTCCTGCGCTACTGTTTCAGAACATGCATCAACCCCTCCTGACCAATCAGAACCCCCACGACTGACACCGCTGCGGTGTTGAGCTAAGTACCTGCTCGATGTGTTTGTGGAACTTTTTTCAAGCGCATTCCAGATGTGCGATATATTTCGGCTCCTCCCTTTATTTCTGAGCTGCTCCTGTGTCTGATCTCTGATGTCAGGATAAAACACGGTTGTCTTGGACCCGATCTGTCTGGCGCTGCTAGCAGACAATATGATGTACGCAAACTCCACAGCATGCACTCCACAAAAACAACCCCCCGCCCGCGCCCATCCCTTGCCTCTCTCTCTCTCTCTCTCTCTCTCACACACATACACACACACACACAACGTAAACACCAATGCTGGATTTATTACTAAATAATGACTTAAGACACATGAGCTAACTGGCTAGTATGGCAACCTGCTGCTCCACAGAAATAAATCAGTAACACACAGACACACACACACCAAGAAACGACCAGGTCCATGGAATGAAACTCGATTCCCACGTCTTCACCGTTAGCTTAGCTTAGCAGAATCATCCTGCGCCTTGTCTCAGATCTCTGCATTCCTCTGACTGAGACCCGTGTAGAGGCCAGCTGTTTTATTTTCCAGACTGCTGAGATAAGCATGCTTCACAGCCGCAGATAACAAGTCCAGATTATTCAGCCTTCATCAGTTATACACACTCCTACTGCAAAAATTTTTAAATAAAATCTAAAGCCAGCCAACTCCTGATGCCTAGCCAGAGCTTCTACAAGCTTCTGCTTTAAACTTGTTAAGATGTACAAGCTGTTACTCAAACCTTCATGACATCTACATACTTCTCGAGTAAACTATTTAAAGCCAGCCAACTCCTGGTCCCCAGCCAGAGGTCTACAAGCTCCTTTTCTAAGCTTGTCAAGATCTACTGGCTGCTAGTCCAACCTTCATGGGGTCTACATACTCCTAAGTGAACCGTCATGAACCGTGTACAAACTCCTGCTCGAAGCTTGTTAATATCTAGGGCTGATTCTCCAACCTTCATGAGGTCTTCATACACCTACTGTATGATTGTGAAGAAATCCAGGCTCTTCCTTGAACTGAGCTTTACTCACTCCAACAGCAGGATACCTAACTCCAGCCAACTCTTGGTCCTCAGCCAAAGGCCTACAAGCTCCTTCATGCAAGCATGAGATCCACCTGCTCTTACTTTAAAAGTTTTATGATCTACAGAGTGTTACTCCAACCTTCGTGAGGTCTACAAGTTCCTAAAGCAGCCTATCTAAGGCCAGCCAGCTTCTGGTACCCAGTGTTCTACAAACTCCTGCTCTAAGTTTGTTACGCCAACCTTCATGATGTCTACAAGTTCCTAAAGCAACGATCATGGGGTTGACCTGCTCCTACTGGAAATATGTACATGCTGTTACCTCCAAACACACTCCAGGTCTACATGCTACATCAGAAACCTATCATAATGCCCACTAACTCCTGGTCCAAGGCAGAGGTCTCCAAGCTCTAAACTTTTTAACATCTAAAAAGTTCAGCAAACTTCTTGAGGTCCCCAAGCTCCTAAACAACCATTATGAGGAATTTTGTGCTCCTACAATAGACTTTTTCAAGCATTATAGTTAGTTCCTTGAAACTTCAGGAGATATCCACACTCCAACACTAACCTGCCTGCAAACTTCTGGTCATGTAGCAGATGATTACAAACTCCAATAAGGTTGTTAAGATACATACTCCTAAACCAACCATGATGAGGTCTGCAAGCTCATAAAGCAACCATGATGACCCTAGTAAAAAAAAAAGTATGCTAAGTATATTAAATCCTAGCGTGCCAAAGCATACTTAAATGTACTTGCAGCCAGACTAATGACTAGTATACTTGAAGTTTGCTATTTTGGAACAACTAATTTTGTACTAAGTGTATTTAAGTTGTAATTAAATTGTACAAAAGCACAATTTTAAGTGTATTAAGTATACTTTTGTGTGCTAAAGTGGAACAACTTTAAGTATACTTAGTACACTTAAAGTATATGGCTGTGTGTGTACTAACGTACATACCTGACAGTAATTAATACAATTTAAGTATATATTTAATGTATTATAAGTACATTACAGCTATTTTTACTGTGTTACAAATACATGATTAATATACTACGAGTATATTCTTATTGCAGCAGTAGCATGCTGTTATACTTCTGGACAATTACAAATACTAAAAAAGTACACTTTGTGGTTAATACAAATATACTTTATTGTATCATACAGTACACACAACCTTCTATAATACTGTATTGCAAATGTGTTACCAGTACATTAAGTGTTTAGGATAATTTACAAATGCTAAATGCATTTTCTACACTATAACATGTTTTTGAAAAACATTACATCAGTAATTATGAGGCAGACTTTATTAATGAGTTCAACAGGTTTAATTTGCACAAGGTTACAAAAAAGCACTTCTATAGTTTATATGTGTTCAACAAAAGTCAGGTTGTCTCACACAGACTAAAATATAAACTGGTGTGTGAACACAGACAGACATTAGTATTAGAATCTACAGGTACAGTATTAGTTTAAACCTGGTGTGTTGATTCTGTTACACAGAGACTGAAAACAGGCCGAGAGCTACGGAGCCATTATAGCACAAGCAAAGTACATAACACATTAACAACAACACATTAGACAACACATTCTACAGCTTAAAGTATGTACTTAATGACAAATTACCTAACAAAAACCGTTAAATTTACCTTATGCCGATGAAAATAAAATAATAACGATACGAACAAACGCACACGATGATGCAGCTTCAGACGTTAATTCAAAAAGTGGAGGCCTGGGGAGCCAATCAGAGAACGGACAGTCCGAATCTGCCCGCCTCCAGTCTCTGATTGGCTGGTGGGGCGCAGATTCTAATCTCCGGTTGGCTGCAATAGTTGCAGAGTTCACAACGCTGCTGTAGTTTGTGTGCCGCTTTATGACAGTGAGCGGACAGAAGAGTGAGAGAGTGCAAACATAAATTATCTTGAACGGCAAAAGTGATTTTCAGCGCGCAAGAACGAGTTTGAGATCGCGCGCGAGCGAGGGAGAGATTCAGCGTGCAAAAACGAGTCTAAAAGTGTAGTGCACTAAATATAAGTACATATGAATAAGTACATTTAAATTTAACTGATAATATATTAAAACTATCGTATATTACAAATTGTATTCTAATGTGTACTTTCTGTACATTTGTACAATGATTATTTCGTGCGTATTTAAAAAAATATATATACCAAAAATATATTGAAAAACACGTTTAAATAAGTATACTTTGGAAATTAGACCAGCCTTTCACTTAAAGTATATTTTCCAATAATATATTTTTGGAAAGTGTACTATAATACAATTATATTAAAGTATAGTTAAAGTTTAATTCCAAAATTTGGTAAAAGCATGATGTTAGTATACTTTTTATATATTAACTGATGGTACAATTTTTTGTTAGTATATTTGCAATGTATTATCGAGGATTTCAATATATTTGTAATACACTAAAGTGTATTTTTTTTTCACTGGGGGAGGTATAAAAGCTCCTACTTTTAGGCTGTTACTCCACCCAAGAAGCCAAAACATACCTCGGCTATAAAACCCATTTGATGTAACTGGAATCACAATTCAGCAAATTTATACTAGAAATTATGGGAGTCAGATATTTCAGGTGTAAAGGAAAGCCAAATACAGGTTTGTCAGAGCGTTGGGGGTCACAGGGTCAAGCCGCGGAGACAGCTCTGAGTTACTCATTTAGCTGTAGAATAATGGCAGTGTGTAAGGTGGATGTTCCTAGACAAACAAGCTTAAGTGACTGACACTTGTTTGTTCAGTTAACACAATAATCAAACAAACCAAACTTAAACAGGTATGGACTCAAATCCTATCCATCTTTTGTCTCAATCTGACTGGCGATCTGTATGAACAGGCAAGTAGTGCTGGTGCCTCGTGGCTCCACAGCGGAGGCTTCTATCATGGAGTTGTGGAGCTGACATTCATGCTGAATGATGAACTTAAGTATTGAGCATAAACTATTACAAGAGTCTCACAGGGTTAAAACCGATCTTATTTTGACAACAGATAACTTTCTCTCCTGAAGTCCGAAAGTCTCCTTTTTCATCACCCATTAGATTTCTAGGTCCTACTGTTACAAATGGAGTTCAGTGTAAGGCTCTGAAATCCAGAATGGAATTTAAGTGCTCTAGCTCAGCTTGATCTTTAACCTCAAAGCCCCTGCTATGCCTGGTGACCTTCCACCTTTATAAACCTGCAGGTTAGCTCTGGACGCTCATGCTGCACTGAGGCGTTTCGACCTCTGATGGGGTGTGTCGCGAGTTTATACTGGTTTTTTAACCCTAGCATAAACTCGTGTGATCGAAGGGCACTACTCTGCCAGGCAAAAGTTTTGCAATAACAGCTGTATTATTAAATTATTTTGTGTTAATATTACTAATCTTTTTTATTTTTACATGTGTTTTTCAGACATTTGCTGCACTTTCAGAAAAAGACCAGGCAGGTAGGTCTTCAGGATATTTATCTGTACTACCTGAGCTGCATCTTCTGTGGCTTGGTAATCCATTTTCCTTTGTACATGAATAGTTATCGAGGAACAAACCTAGCTAGGCACTTAGCTAACGACCTTAGGTATCTTTACCTTTACTTTTTTTGTTCTGGTTCCTTCTGTAATCTTGATTTTTGAGTCGTAGAAGAAACAGTGTCTAGTCAAGTCAAGTACTACTGTAAGTGTACATTGTTGCAGTGGATCTGAACGCAAACACTCTGCCGTTCTGGAGACAACATAATCCCATTCAGATTCTGCACCAGCAGGAGTGATACCATGTTCTCTATGCTCGGATGATTTTATGACACCTACTGAGGCTTAGGAAGGGTCTGTTTAGGTAAATGAACCAAATAAACGTGAATAATCAAAATAAAAACTGGTACAGTACAGTACACACCCACTGACTTCCACTTGGATCGGTGGCCCGCTGGTCTGAACCCGAATTATGTGGTGCGATGACCCCTGTGGTTCCTCGGCTCTGTGTGTGTGAACGTGATGCAACCCAGAGCACAATATTTCCCCTGTTCAAGGCTTTTGAGAAACTACTTTGTGCTTTTCCATTTTGCAAAAAACAGGGAGAACATTCCTGGTACATTTCTTACATTGGTATTTGATCATGTATTAAAGATGAAGGTGTTGAAGAGGATAGGAATGCCAAGTGTGATAAATCACAGGAACTATCCTGTGTCCTAACACCTAGGCACGAAACCAAGATGTTAGTGTTCACAGCTATTTTAAGGTATCAAGGGGCACATGGATGGAACTGCAAACAGAGTGAAAGATCATAGTGTTCCTGAGGCTGGGTTGAGGAATTTTGGAAGGAATTTTGTTTATTAAGGAAGAAAGCATTAATGATGTACAGATTCTTTTCAATTGTTGACCTTTCCAACACTGGAACTCATTTTGGAGTTCTTGACCAGTCAAGTCATAAGAACATCTTTAGTCAGCACTTTATTCTGGTCAATATTTTATTCATGTATCCAGAACTTATCCCTAGAACATGGAATGTGAACACTCCTTCACACTAATCCACCTACATGTTTTTAGAGATGGAGGAAAATCCACATGGACAGTGGGAGAACATTGTGATATTAACTCAAGCTTAGAATGCATCAACATTCTATTTACTGTATATTTAAAGAATAATAAGATTTTTAGGATCAGAGCCCCTATGACTATGATTTCCTTTACAAGAACCGACTGTGATAGTTCTTCAGTCCTAACCAGTAGCATTTGTTGGTAGAACCTTTAAAATGTGACTTAATGATTAACCAGCCAAAGAACCCTTGAAGAACCCTTTGCTTTATCATTCCACTGAAGGATGGTGGTAAATATGAACCTAAACACTCAAACTGCTATTATACACTGCACCCCCACTTCCTGTTCCTCCTGGAACCTGCTTGTTAAAGGCAGGAAATTCCAATGTGCACCCTCTGGATGGTGAGACAGGAAAATGAGAATAATAGAAGATAAATGAAGGATTGGGAATGAAAGATGCGTTGGGAGGATAGCTGCAGCCTTCATCTAGATCTTCTTGATTGACAACGTCTTGTCTTGACTAACACTATGATTTTTACGAATTATTTAGTTTTTCGCATTGAGAGCTGAAGAAGTTCCTGAACCAACAGGATTCTTAAGATGAATGCCAGTAATTTTTCTGACATCAACTCACACGCTCACCTGCGGTACTCCTTAGTACCTGCAGTAATCACAGAATAGACCCCACCACACACACCCACACGCTTCGCTTTCTTTCTGAATTCCCGAGGCGCTTTGATGTGTCGGTTCCTTCTGAGCATTCCTACCCCCATTGCCCCCACTCCTTCAACCACCGAGTGGAACCAAGGCAAGAACAAAGGGTCTATTAGTAATTTCTCAAGCCTTGTTCTCAGATGCAGGTCCAGTGTAGAAAGGTCTGTTTGATTAGGATCAGAAGGAACAGGATTTGACAGACAAGCAGCAGGGCAAAAACATGTACAGTATAAAGAAGATACTATGAAGATACTAGTGGGCTGAATGGGTGAGAACCTACAATGGTGATGCAATTGATCATCATTGTGGGTTATCTCTTAAGGATGGATCTTTGGTATGTTATGGGAATGGCCATGATGTCTGATGAAGTATGAAAACATCAGACGCTTGAACAGACATCAGAACTAAACATGCTGGCTGCGTAGCATACTGGAACTTCGCTGTGATGTCTAATGATTCATACTTCCATGTGCAATAATGCACTGGAGCACTATCCCATGCGGTATCTGGTGTAGCAACTGCATGCATCGTCTTTACCACGACTGTCTATTTCTGACCCCTTACCGCCTCTGCAAAGGGCTCCAGGGCTAACAAAAGCATACCGGTACTGGGTGGAGGCTGTCTAACAATGGCCTTGGCTCACTCTTTAAATAACCTTAAGTCTACACACACAGTAGTCTCTCTCCATCCATCTCTTGATAGCATTGGCTGTACTGAACTTTCACCCAGAGTGCGCATTATTCAAGAAGTGACATTCGAGTATAACGCATGTTTACACCACACACTATCTATTGATGGAAAGCTAGGTGGAGAAGGTAGTGCGGAAGTGTTTTATCACTTTGAGGAGGTCCCGGAGATATCTTGGGATGGCCTTGGTTTCCAGGAACTGATGCTTGTGTTGTGAAGAATGAGAATAGAAGATCAATCTAGATTAAATTCTTTTTCTCGAATCATAGTGTTTCTCATGGTTATGATTTTCGACCTGGGTGTCCTGAAAGACATCTGTGTGCTGTTCTGTTGAGACAAGAACAACTCTCTCGTTCTATGCTCAAGCGAGTTGTTGCTCTAAAAGGAAGAGAGACAGAGACTTTGATTTTTTATGTGCAGTTTAATATGAAAACAATGTTGAAAAGCTTTTTTCCCCTATATTAGGCATGGTATTTACATATTTACAGCTTTTTTTTTTTTTACATCAAGGGTACATCACTCCCACCCCCTACCAATAACCCCAACCAATTTCTCAGTCTCTATTAAAGTTCACCTTCTGTTCAGAGTTTATGGCACGTATCTGACTTTGGTGCTCATACATCCAAATGGGCTAGCTCTCATGGGGCTGACTAACCTTTCGAAGTGAGCCAGCACCTTCATGAGGGTTTCGTCTTTAATAAACGGGGACAGGTTGAAGATCACTACTCATGTCGCAGGGGCTGACAGAGTGGTAACTTGGACTGTCTTCCTCTCACTTGTTTTCCACTCTTAACGAGTGTATAAAAACATTACCATGGCTTTGTTTCTTGATATTTTCACACTCTACCTGCTCTAACAGCATCTCCTCCACCTGTGCACTGCTCTCTGTCACACACCTTAGGCCATGGCAGAGATCCAGCGTCTTGTCTTCCCTTCGGCCTCAGAGGCCATGACGTCCATGTCATTCACCCTCTCTCACTTCAAACTTAAACAGCCACTAAGAACATCCACTAATAAAATTGGGGTTTTCCCCAAACTCAGAGTATGTTCAGAGAGAGAGAGACATGAGGACACAGGGAAACATAACTATGCCAGTGTAAGTGAGTGGAGAATTCGTCAGTGTTTCTGGAACAGCTGTATTTCCTGGAGTTGCAGTGTTTGCGTTTCAGGGAAGTTTGCTCGGCCCCAAGGTCGAGCCCGGGGGAACTCCAGTTTTACTCACTTTCAATACCTTACTTTCAAAACGTTTATTTCACTCTAATTCATGAACTTTCCATGTAATTTTTTAAGTGATGAACTGTGCAGAAAGATAATGAGATAATGGCCCGCACATGGCTTTCCTGCTCTAATCTCTGGTCCAGACCAACGCTACACATGCCAGTGCTCGATTTAGTCCAAGCTCATGACTCACATCATCTGCCCTTATGCCCTTATTTACATCTTTCAACTTCTATCCTTCAGTGCTTCTATCTCAGCTACCATGGTTTATCATGAAAGTAAACTCAAACCCTGCTTTAAAAAAAGACTTTGAACTCAAATGATATTCGATTTCACACATCACAACATTCAATGTTCATTGATGGAGTACAGTGTAGTTCTGATTTTTTCACTTCCTGTACACCAAGTTCTCGTCCTTATCGGCTGTTTTCCTCCCGCGTCCGAGTAAACACGACATACTGTGTGAAGAGTTGAACAGGGTGAAGGACACTTTTAAAACCATTTCCTATGCCTCATCTCTTTATAGTCAGGCTTCTTTTTATAGCCTGGGCTTGTCACCTCTGTGTGTATAATCATCAGACAAACAGGCTGGGAAGCGAGACGTGTGTGTGGTGCTGAGCCGTGAGTCAGCGTGAGTTGATCTTTCTTCGAGGACTCACAGGGCAGCGTCTCTCATCAGCGACAGAATGAAACTTTATTGATAAAAATCAACACAGGAATGGAATTTTCCTTAGAAAAAAACCACCATTCAAACATAAATCAGTGTGTAGGTATATGTGTGTGTGTGTGCTGATTCTTTCTTTCAACAATTTGCATTCAAACGACAACACAAAAGTTCTAACATTAGTCTATAAATGCTGGCGATTTAAAAAGAACATGATCATTTTGTCCTGTCTGTATTTTCTATTCCCCTGTTTTTCCAAGTTTAAAGCATTATTAGGTTTGAAATGTTTTTTTAATGATCTTGCAAAGAGATTTACTTCAAATTGTAAACCATTGTGACATTTTAGCTGTGAATGAAAAAGAAGGGAAAAAAAGATGAAGAGTGAAGATCAGGTGGATGGAAGAAAAGAGAGAAACAGACAGATGGTGAGAATTAAAGAGGAACATAGGGAGTAATATACAGAGACCTTCTGATGAAGAAAGATAAAAAAGAATGACAAAGAAGTGATTGAAAAGGACAGATAAAGAAAGAAAATGAGTGAGACAATGAGGAACATAATGAATGAGAGACATGAGGATAGAGGGACATAAAGGAGGAGGGAGATCAGAGGACAGGGAAAGAGATATGAAAACAAAGAGTGAGTGACAAGAAGAGAGACATGACGACAGCAATAGAATGAAACCGGTAAAAGACAAAAAAAGAAAATTAAAGAACGAATTAGTCAGCAGGTGAGACAAAGAGAAACGAAGATGGAGAGACATATGGACAGAGATATATAAAGACAGAGAGAGTGACATGAGGACAGAAAAAGTGAGACATAATGAGACATGAGGACAGCAGGAGTCTGAAACATGTAAATCTCTTTATCTTTGAAAGATAAAGGGAATTACAAAAAAGAATAAGTGAGAGACAAGAAAGTGACAGAAAAAGGCAGAAAACCAGTCAGACAAAGAGGAACAAAATGAAAGAGAGATAGAGAGAGACATTAGGATTGGGAAAGACATGAGGACAGAGAGATATGAAGACAAAGAAGAGCCATAAGGACAGAGACAGTGAGACACAGAGAGACATAAGGACAGAGGGAGAGGGAGACAGTGAGAGACAGCAAGACACACAGAGAGAAAATATTGAAACATAGTGAGGGTTCAAGACAGAGAAAGACACTGAGAAAGACATGGGCATGAGGCACAGAGAGAGTGAGACAGGGAGAGACATGAGGACAGAGACAGTGAGAGATACACAGAGTGACAAAAAAAGAGACATGAGGACCGCGAGAGAATGTGACAGAGAGTGAGAGATATTGAAAAAGGGGCAGAAAGGGAGTAAGACAGAGAGAAGGAGAGACACTGAAAGACAGACACAGAGAGACTGAGACAGAGAGACTGAGAGAGGCAGAGAGAAAGCATTTGAGAGATATAAAGTGAGATAAGGAGAGAGAGAGAGATAATCTCTGTAATGTAGCTTTTACCGCAGAGGCTGTATGGCCTGAGAGTGCTTTCTCTTTCACACACACACACACACACACACACACACACACACACACTGCTGCTGCTGCTGCAGTAAATCTGAGGCCGGTGCACTGATGCTCGCTGCAGTACAGAGCGCAGGAACAGCAGAGAAGGAGAACGAGTGAAGGTAAACTACACGTAGCTCTAGAACCCGGTGAAACATTCCAGAAGATCAGGATGGCGAGACCCATGAGGTGGAAGCTCCTGCAGCGCTCGCTTGCTCAGCACCTTCGCTCATCCTCCCGAAGAGCCACGAGCCTCCTCAACACACACTCACGCACACATGAGCTCCAGAACATGGGTGAGTCTCTCTCTGTCTGTGTCTCTGTGTGTGAGGAGCATTAGTGCTATGTGTGTGGACCATATAGTGCATAGGGTGTGTTATTTTTCATGCACCCTCAGTGGACTGACTTCCTATAAAATGAACAACATATGTGGTTTGGGACACACCCACAGTGCATTAATGATGATGTTAATGTGACCTATATAGTGAACAGATTTGAGATTTCGTTCATACCCATATGTGGTCTGTATTCTGCATAGAGTTTGGTTTGGGACACACCCATATTTGGCCTATATAGTGTGGTTAGGAGCATGTCCATATGTGGCCTGTATAGTGAATAAGGTTTGAGATTTGGGATACACCCATGTGTGGAGTAGACAGTGCACAGAATGTGGTTTGGGACATAGCCATATGTGGCATATATATATAAATATATATATACTGCATAGGGTATGGTTTGGGACATGGTCATATGAGGCCTATATGGTGCACAGTGTGTGGTTTGGTACACACCCATATGTGGCCTATATAGTGAATAAGATTTGAGATTTCGGATACACCCATATGTGGTCTAGTGGTTTGGTACACACCCATATCTGGCCTATTTAGTAAATAAGGTTTGAGATTTGGGACACATCCATATGTGGCCTATATAGTTCAAATAGTGTGGTTTGGGACACACCCATATGTGGCCTATATAATGCAAATAGTGTGGTTTGGAACGTGCCCATATGTGCCCTATATAGTTCAAATAGTGTGGTTTGGGACCCACCCATATGTGGCCTATATAATGCAAAGAGTGTGGTTTGGGGCACGCCTATATGCGGCCTATATACTGCATAGAAGGTGGTGTTTGACACGCCCATATGTGACCTATATACTGCATAGAAGGTGGTGTGGGACACACCCATATGCGGCCTATAAAGTGCAAAGAGAGTGGTTTGGGACACGCCCATATGCGGCCTATATACTGCATAGAATGAGGTGTCGGACAAGCTCATATGTGACCTATAAAGTGCAAAGAGAGTGGTTTGGGACACGCCCATATGTGACCTATTTGATAAATGAGATGTTTTTTGAAACACATCGACACTGAACTGATGATGAGGAGGAGTGAAGAGGAGTGAGCGAGAGATAGAGAGAGACATTACTAATGAAACAATGGGTGCAGTTGGATGGAGAAAAGAAAGCGCTGCATCATCACTGCAGTATGTGTGTGTGTGCGTATGTGTGTGTGTGTGTATGTGTGTGTATGTGTGTGTGTGCGGGTTTCAGCATTTAACGTTATTTTCTCACCTTACACACACTGAATATTCATGATTATGCAAATTAGAAATGCCTTTTGTTCTCTTGTTATCCCAAGTAGCCCATAATATTCATCACTGAAGTTTCCTAAGAGAGCTAGACGGAGAGCCATAACGAGATGGCTACTTTGTTTTTATGGAAGGAGTCTCCAATGTCAGACACATTCCGGTGACTTTCAGCTGCCTGATGTGGCTAAAGTTATTTCCATAGGTTTCTCGTTTATGTTCCATTTATAAAAGCTGCTGAGTGCAGCATTGGACACGCACATTCACACCTGCCATCAGTGTAAACAGACAGAGTGTACTGACAGCATGAGTGTGTTTATGGCCAGCTCCACGGCGCTGTGTGTGTGTGCGCAGACACGCCATGTCCTTCAGCCTTGTCTACACGCTCTTATAACTCTGATGGCCTTGATGCCTACACAAAAGCATCAACTTGCCATCAACACACTCCAGCTGGCCTTGGCATATATGGAAAACAAGCGGATGGACATGGAGGAAGGAAAAGATGTAGAGAGCGAAAGAGAGAGAGAGAGAAAGAGAGAGAAAAATGGGAAGGACAGTGTCTATATAATAATACGTGTCCTTGTGCTATCTACTGTATATACAAATATATACATTCATATATATTTTCATTAACCAACACTTACATAAACGTTCTCATGCTTCTTTATACTATAATAGACATTCTAATACTTCCATAGACTTCCTCCAACTTACTTATACTTTCACAGGCCTCATTATACTTTCATACTTTTAGTCATACTTCCTTCTACCACAATAGATTTCCTTATAGTCCATTATATTTGCACATACTTCCTAATACTTCCATCATACTTGCTTATACTACCACTGATTTTCTCATACTTCCTTACACTTCCTTAGACTTTTTCATACTTGCTTATACTTTCATAGACTTAGCAATATTTTCTTGTGTGACATTAGATTTCCTCATACAGTACTTTCTTATACATCTGTAGGCATTCATATTTTATTATACGGCCACAGTCTTTCTCATACTTCCTTATATATTCATATACTTTTTCACACTTCCTTATATATTCATAGACTTCCTCATACTTCCTTATATATTCATAGACTTCCTCATACTTCCTTATATATTCATAGACTTCCTCATACTTCCTTATATAGTCATAGACTTCCTCATACTTCCTTATATATTCATATACTTTTTCATACTTCCTTATATTTTCATAGACTTCCTCATACTGCTTTATATATTCATAGACTTTTTCATAATTCCTTATATATTCATATACTTCCTCATACTTCCTTATGTATTCATAGACTTCATCATACTTCCTTATATATTCATAGACTTCCTCATACTTCCTTATATATTCATAGACTTCCTCATACTTCCTTATATATTCATAGACTTCCTCATACTTCCTTATATATTCATAGACTTTTTCATAATTCCTTATATATTCATAGACTTTTTCATACTTCCTTATATATTCATAGACTTCCTTATATATCCATAGACTTCCTCATACTTCCTTATATATTCATAGACTTTTTCATACTTCCTTATATATTCACAGACTTCCTCATACTTCCTTATATATCCATAGACTTCCTCATACTTCCTTATATATCCATAGACTTCCTCATACTTCCTTATATATTCATAGACTTCCTCATACTTCCTTATGTATTCATAGACTTCCTCATACTTCCTTATATATTCATAGACTTCCTCATACTTCCTTATATATTCATAGACTTCCTCATACTTCCTTATATATTCATAGACTTCCTCATACTTCCTTATATATTCATAGACTTTTTCATAATTCCTTATATGTTCATAGACTTCCTCATACTTCCTTATATATTCATATACTTTTTCATACTTCCTTATATACTCATAGACTTCCTTATATATCCATAGACTTCCTCATACTACCTTATATATTCATAGACTTTTTCATACTCCCTTATATATTCACAGACTTCCTCATACTTCCTTATATATCCATAGACTTCCTCATACTTCCTTATATATTCATAGACTTTTTCATACTTCCTTATATATTCATAGACTTCCTCATAATTCCTTATATATTCATAGACTTCCTTATATATCCATAGACGTCCTCATACTTCCTTATATATTCATAGACTTTTTATATATTCATAGACTTCCTCATACTTCCTTATACTTTTATTGACTTTGTCATACTTTCATAAACCTAGCTATACTATTTATGCATTCCTAGACTTCCTTATACATCCTCATATTTCCTTATACTTCCATAGACATTATTATACTTACATTAACAGACCTCCTTATACATCCTCATACTTTCATATCATGATGCCTTACACTTCCATAGACTTGTACTGCCATAAACTCCCTCATACTTCCTTATAATTCCAAAAACTTTCTTATACTGTCATAGACATCTTTATACCTCCATAGCCCTAGTCCTACTTCCATATGCTGTACAGTATTTCCCATAATTTCTCACACTTCCTTACATTTCCTTATATATATATATATATATATATATATATATATATAGTATTATTATGGAATACTACACGATACCCTTATGATTAATCAGTTTGTCAAAAGGAAGAAGCCTGGCTCAGTAGGTGTCCTTTTGCTCTTTCTAAACACCTTCCTATTTGAGAGCAACTAGCATGTCAGAGTTAGTGATTAGCATGTCAGAGTTAGTACCTCCATCCAGACAAGGGATCAAAATGACTTTTATGGGTCAAAGGTCTCATTTCAGTCGGTGACCCTAACCACAAATTGGCCCATTTGTCTGCCAGAAAGACTTTGGTGCAATTAGTAGTGCTAGTGCTAACTCGCTAATAAGGGTTATGTAAGCTGAACAGGCCTTACAGCTAAACTGGAAAATCTTACAAAATATCACAAGAAATAAAATTTAGAGCTCATGAAATATCTGTGTGTGTGGGGGGGGTATTAATAATTAATGGAGATGGTAGTTAAAATACTTAAAACATATCATGAATAGTTTTAATAGAATAAATAGAAACAAAAATATACCACTGTGTTAATGAATTCGCCTGAAAAAGACTCAACTAGCGTGACGTCGTTTCTGAAGAACTCCCCAATCATTCGAAAGCAGCCTTGCATCTAACAGCCTTTTTGTGTGTGCATGTATGTGTGCGTGTATGTGTGCACGCTTGAGTATCCTTGCTTTTAATACCTTCGTACTGACTTTTTCCCATTTCATTGGCTTTTGTGTCTGGTGTAAAAGGATTAGCAGCAGGGAGTCTCTTTAGTCTTTTTGACAAAAAAAAGAAGAAGAGTGTTTTAATTCAAATATAAAATACTTGTAGTATAAATAGTGGGGATGGAAATGAGGCAACAACTAATTTCTCAACTCCAATTTTATATACATGTATTTATGCACACACATACATAATTATATACTCAATATATGAATACTCAATTACAAGCATTAGAATTGCCATATATGGTCATGTCTTTAACCACTCTGTGAAATAATAACTTCAATTGCCTTCCTCATTTCCAGAGGTGTCAAGTAACGAAGTACAAATACTTCGTTACCCTACTTAAGTAGAAATTTTGGGTATCTATACTTTACTGGAGTAATTATTTTTCAGCCGACTTTTTACTTCTACTCCTTACATTTTTAAGCGATTATCTGTACTTTCCACTCCTTACATTTTAAAAATAGCCTCGTTACTCTATTTTTATGATCACCAACCCCCCCCCCCCCCCGTCTCATAATGAGAACGCGCACAATACACCCCCCTTCCCTCCCCCCTCGCCTGATCAGAACGCGAGACCTTACTGCTTTTGTCGCCCCTCACGGTACTTTTACTTTTATACATTAAGTAGTTTTGAAACCAGTACTTTTAAACTTTTACTTAAGTAAAAAGCTTGGGTTGATACTTCAACTTCTAAAGAAGTATTTTTGAACCCTAGTATCTATACTTCTACTCAAGTAATGAATGTGAATACTTTTGACACCACTGCTCATTTCCAAGACTTCAATAGACTTCCACATACTTCTTTTCCTTGTTTTATCCTTGTTTTTCCATTAACTCCTCACACACTTCCTAACACTTTTTCATACTAACATAGACCTCATTATAATCCCATGGACTACTTATACTTCCTTGCTCTTCCAAATAATCACCATACATTTTCACAGAAATCTCCATTCCTCCTTATATTTTCATATCCTTTCGAACACACCCCAGTGAAAAAAAAAATACACTTTAGTGTATTACAAATATATTGAAATCCTCTATAATACACTGCTAATATACTAACAAAAAGTTGTACCATCAGTTAATATATAAAAAGTATACTAACATCATGCTTTTACCAAATTTTGGAATTAAACTTTAAATATACTTAAAAATTATTGTATTATAGTACACGTTCCAAAGATATATTATTGGAAAATATACTTTAAGTGAAAGGCTGGTCTAATTTCCAAAGTATACTTATTTAAACGTGTTTTTCAATATATTTTTGGTATTTTTTTTTTAAACTATGCTCGAAATAATCATTGTACAAATGTACAGAAAATATATATTAGAATACAAATTTTAATATACGGTAGTCTCAGTATATTATCAGTTAAATGTACTTATATTTAGTGCAGTACTCTCTCGTGCGTGCGCGTGCTTTTAGACTCGTTTTTGCACGCTGAATCTCTCCCTCGCGCGCGCGATCTCAAACTTTTGCCGTTCAAGATAATTTATGTTTTTACTCTCTCACTCTTCTGTCCACTCACTGTCATAAAGATACACACAAACTGCAGCAGCGTTGTAAACTCTGCGACTATTCCAGCCAACCGGAGACTAGACAGCGCCCCACCAGCCAATCAGAGCTAGAGGCGGGCAGAATCGGACTGTCCGTTCTCTGATTGGCTCCCCAGTTCTCCACTTCTAGTTTGAATTAACGGTTGAAGCTGCATCATCGCGTGCGTTAGTTCGTATCGTTATTATTTTATTTTCATCGGCATAAGGTACATTTAACGGTTTTAAATTAAGTACATACTTTAATCTATAGTTTGTATTGTCTAATGTGTTGTTGTTAATGTGTTATGTACGTTGCTTGTGGTATAATGGCTCTGTAGCTCTCGGCCTGTTTTCAGTCTCTGTGTAACAGAATCAACACACCAGGTTTAAACTAATACTGTACCTGTAGATTCTAATACTAATGTCTGTCTGTGTTCACACACCAGGTTTAAACTAATACTGTACCTGTAGATTCTAATACTAATGTCAGTCTGTGTTCACACACCAGTTTATATTTTAGTCTGTGTGTTTGTGAGACAACCTGACTTTTGTTGAACACATATTAACTATAGAAGTGCTTTTTTGTAACCTTGTGCAAATTAAACCTGTTGAACTCATTAATAAAGTCTGCTTCATATTTACTGATGTAATGTTTTTCAAAAACATGTTATAGTGTAGAAAATGCATTTAGCATTTGTAAATTATCCTAAACACTTAATGTACTGGTAACACATTTGCAATACAGTATTATAGAAGGTTGTGTGTACTGTATGATACAATAAAGTATATTTGTATTAACCACAAAGTGTACTTTTGTAGTATTTGTAATTGTCCAGAAGTATAACAGCACGCTACTGCTGCAATAAGAATATACTCATAGTATATTAATCATGTTTTTGTAACACAGTAAAAATAGCTGTAATGTACTTATAATACATTAAATATATACTTAAATTGTATTAATTACTGTCAGGTATGTACGTTAGTACACACACAGCCATATACTTTAAGTGTACTAAGTATACTTAAAGTTGTTCCACTTTAGCACACAAAAGTATACTTAATACACTTTTTTCAAAAGCATGTTATAGTGTAGAAAATGCATTTAGCATATCCTAAACATTTAATGTACTGGTATCACATTTGCAGTACAGTATTGTGAGCGGGGCTGCGGTTTGCGACCGTCGTGCCTTGCGGGAGGTGTTCTTTTTTGTGTTCACCCTGTTTGGGACGTGTGTTTAGGTTAGTGGCTTCGGCCAAGTTTGAGTATGTGTACATGTGTGTTATCTCTATGTGTGTATGTGCTGCATTCTGCTACCATTCTCCAGTTCCAGCTAATAGCTGAATAGGTGTGTCATTACATTGTGTAGCCACCAAACTCACTCGTCCTCCAAGTTCCCTGCTAGCGTCGAAAAACGCTACAGTAGTATAAAAGGATGTGTGTACTGTATGATACAATAAAGTATATTTGTATTAACCACAAATTATACTTTTCTAGTATTTGTAATTGTCCAGAAGTATAACAGCACGCTACTGCTGCAATAAGAATATACTCATAGTACATTAATCATGTATTTGTAATACAGTAAAAATAGCTGCAATGTACTTATAATACATTAAATATATACTTAAATTGTATTAATAATACTGTCAGGTATGTACGTTAGTACACACACAGCCATATACTTTAAGTGTACTAAAGTATACTTAAAGTTGTTCCACTTTAGCACACAAAAGTATACTTAATACACTTAAAATTGTGCTTTTGTACAATTTAATTACAACTTAAATACACTTAGTACAAAATTAGTTGTTCCAAAATAGCAAACTTCAAGTATACTAGTCATTAGTCTGGCTGCAAGTACATTTAAGTATGCTTTGGCATGCTAGGATTTAATATACTTAGCATACTTTTTTTTACTTGGGCATCCATGTACATTCATAGACCTCCTCATATTTCCAAAGACTTTCCAAAGAATATAAGGTTACACTTCCTTATATTTTCATATTTTTTGTTATCCTTACACTTCGATGGATGTCTTCAGAATTCTTCATATTTCCACAGACTTCTTTATATTTCCATAGATGTCCTAATACATCCTTCAACCTCCCTAAACTTTAAAAGACTTCCACATACTTTCTTGTTTTTTGATATATTCCCCATACACTTCCATAGTCTTCCTAAAACTCTTATACTTCCATAACCTTTCCGATACCTCCATAGACTTCCTTAAGTTTTCTTTTGTTTCAGTGTACAGTACGTCCTAACACCTCCATAAACTTCCTCATACTTCCTTGTTCATCCAAATACTTTCCATGCATTCATAGAATTCCTCAATATTTAGTGTACTCCCATATCATTTCTAAGACAGCCTTAGACATCCATGGACTTCCACATATATTATACTTTCTAATACCTTTTATACTACTATAGACTTTCATAGTCGTCCTTATACTTATAGAGATTTCTTTATACTTGCTTCTTCATACACCACAATACAAGGACCTCTTCATTCTTCCTTATACTTCCACATTTTTTGTAGGAAAATATTTGTCATGGATTATTTTCCTACAAAAGCATTCTTAGACAATTTATATTTAAAAACATATTTTGTTTATTTTTTTATCGCTTTTACTTTACCCTCTCCACACACACTGCTGTAGACCGCATGCCTGAGAAAATTGTTTTTACAATAATTACATCAATTTTCATCAGAGGGAATTATTTTTATTATTATTATTATCCATTTTTATTGTTATTGCTGTTGCTTTTATGTGTTATAATTGCAGGTAATTGTGAGACATTTTTGTCTGGTTAGCTTTATGGTTTTCCAGTTCAGGGAAGGTGCACATCCTGAGAAATGCTGAAAAAGTCTAAATGTGTACTGTGTGTGAAATTCAGCTGTACTGCTGCACTTTTGCTGGAATACAGAGTTTTGCTACGATTATACAGTAATATGACTGTGGATTATACTATCAGGTCACTGAAAGGTGTGTGTGTGTGTGTAGCTGTAGATCTCAGACATTCCTTCCTGTTTAGTGTTCTAGGTCTGTTGATAGTAAAGACAGCCACGACACCAGTTTTAACAGCACACACACACACACACATACACACACATTTATCAAACATCCAGTCTTAAAGTCAATAAATCTGATCTAATAGCAGTTTCTGTTTACAGAGTTTATTATTGGGTTACGATCATTACTTTCTTTAATATTAGCATATATTTTAAATTTGTATTGTTTTATTGAGGCTAACTCTAACTAAATAGCTTTAATGATGTTCTCTCTAATGTTAGAGTTCTAGCTTTACTTGGGAATATTAGTAAGCTTGCTCAGTGAACATGCTAACTCTCTAAACCTTGCTAGCTAGTGCTGCTTGGGAATATTCTCTGAAGATCACTATGACATCCTCTCTAATATTAGCTTACTAGCTTTATGTGTGTTTATTAGCAAACTATTTATTCCAAGCTAAATGTCTAAAAATATTGCTAGCTAGATAGCTTTGCTTCTAAATAATCTCTTAAAAGCACTAGTTATCTTTGTTTGGTGAAATTCATTAATGTTACCTGTCACTAGCATTATTGTTATTTTAAAAAGCTAGCCCTGTTTTATTGAGTAGGCTAAATCTCTAGAAATTTTCCAAAGGTCACTAGTTAGACGAGTTACCGTACGTTAGATTACTAACTTTATTTGTAAAGTTGATTTGAATGATGTTTCCAGATAACTGTGAAGCAAATTTTTTTTGTGATGTTGGGATAGCGAGCTAGCGTACTGTACAAGGTGGCAGGCTACATCTTTATTAGCTGTATTTAATGTCTACATTTTTATAGTTGATTTCTATTTATGTTTGACTCTCAGGTTTCTGGTAAAACCTTAACATTTTGTATCCTTGTGTCTGTTTACTTAAACGTAAACAGACACAAGGATACAAAATGCTATGTTAGCATGTCGCTAATTCGTAAGAACATGGCAGACGTGTGTGTATGAAGTGTGTTTTTCCTGTGTTTTATTTGCGCGTCAACAGAAGTGAGATATGTGGGAGAGAGGCATCGCTGGTGTCCTTGTCCATGCCAAAGGCACTGTGTGTGTGTGTGTGTGTGTGTGTGTGTTTGGAGGAGTGACAAGAATGTTTTTCTGAACCCAGTGACTCCTGCAACACTTGTTTGCTTTTCTGTTTTTCATTAATTCCTTCATTGCCTTCGTCTCTTTTACACACTCACACACACACACACACACACATATATATATATATATATATATATATATATACACACGCACGCGCGCGCACACACACACACACACACAGATGATACAAGGACTTACTCACAAAATCCACAACAAACTGTAACAGAACTCTGCTTAAAAGTGATTCCATAGGTCAGAGGTCAATTAGAAACGATATTCATTATCCCTGCACGGTTTCGATTTATTGCTGTTGTTGTTGTAGTACAGACGAACTCACATTCAGCGAGTCTCAAACATGCTCTAAACGACCTAGCGTCACTCCTAAACCTCATAAACCCTCAGTCAGCGTGATGTCAGAGGTCATAGGTCAGCCAGAAGCACAGTGTGAGAGATGTATTGTCCTTTCAGGGTTTTACTACCCACCCTCGCTCACTCGCTCTCTCTCACTCAAAGTTTCCAACCGAAGACGAGCAGCTGTGAATGTTTCAGGACGGAAGTAACTTCCTTAGACGTGCTCTGTGTAAATGTTTGGAGAGCGAGTGCAGAGGAGACATCTGACTTCACATCTGGATTCAAGTGACCTGCTGTGGAAATCATCTGAGTCAGGAAAATCTCCGTCTGTTGATGTGACATTACAGCGGCCTGTGTGTCTATCAATCTCAGTAAAGGAGGTGTGGCTTGTGTATCTGTCAATTTTATAAAATGAGGCGTGGCCTATATATCTGTCAATCTGAGTGAAGGGGGCGTGGTCTGTGTATATGTGTTTTAGTAAAGGAGGCGTAGCCTGTGCATCTGTCAGTTTTATAAAAGGAGGCGTGGCCTGTGTATCTGCCAGTGTTACAGAAGGAGGCGTGGCCTGTGTATCTGCCAGTGTTACAGAAGGAGGCGAGGCCTGTGTGCCTATGCTTCTGCAAAGAAGGTGTGGCCTGCATCCCTGCAAGTGCTACTGACAGAGACATGGCCTGTGTACCACTTACAATTGATAAAATAGGTGTGACCTGTGTTCTGGTCAATTTTAGTGAAAGAGGTGTGGCCTGTGTACCTGTCCCTTGTCAGTAACGGTATGGCCTTTGTGTACGTTTCAGTAAAGGAGATGTGGCATATGTGTGTGTTTTTTATAAAGGAGGCGTGGACTGTGTACCAGTCAGGGTCTATGAAGGTGACCCGTGTACCTCTTAAAATTGATGAAGTATGCATGACCTAGGTCCTGGACAGTTTGAGTAAAAGAGGCGTGGCCTGTGTACCTGTCCAGTGTCTTTGAAGGAGGTGTAGCCTGTGGCCTGTCAGTGTATCTGAAGGAGGTGTGTCCTCTTAGCGGGACAGTAGACGAGGTGTAGCCTTTGTACCCGGTCGGCCTCAAACCCAGTGCCTTACGGAGAGTGCACTCAAAAAAGGAAAGAAAGAAAGATACCCCCTATTTTAAATGCGTTTATTTTGTATTTTTATGTACCACACCTAACTCGAGATTACGATAAACAGACAAACAGCTTTTCCATCATTAAATAAGAAAATCATCCAGGAGTTAAATAAGAACACTGCCCTATAATACCAGCTCTGTTATTGTTCTGTTTATAAGAAGCATCAATCCAGAGCTCGGCTGTTGTGTTTACCCACTTCACTGATTTATTTCCTGGAGCTACCATGCTGTAAGAACATTCTTTCTCTTTCTTCATAGCTCTTACTTCAAATCCACCTCTGTGTTGTTGTCCTGTATGACAACCGATGGGTGGAGCGGTTCAAAATCGTTATGTAATATAGAGTACACTTATACACTGGTGCTTCAGGAACGTCTGAGGGGTCTCTGTGTGTTTTGTGTTGACCTTCAGAAGTACTATCTGTCCCAGATGGCTTTGGTAAAATGTTAAACCAGCCATAACGTGAGAAGAGAGAGAAAGAGAGAGAATGAGACAAAGAGAGAAGGAATAAGCTCTGTTGACATAGCTGCAAGAGAATACAAAACCACCTGGAAATGAGTAACTCGGTCAGGCTCAGCCAGGACATGTTTCAGATAACAAAACCGAACCAGACGGTGAAATCATAACCCACTTTCATTATAGAGTGCTCACCAGAATAAAAATTAAAGTTGACGCAAAACATTATGGTTGAACAACACAAGGGCCTGGAAACATGGAAACACTGTCAACATGTCATTAGCTCATTCAATAATGCTAATGAGAATTCTACCTACTGAAACTCTTGACGAGATGGAAAAAATAAACTACGTGGTATATTAGGAGCCAGACTGCAAAGCTCTGGGCTAAAACCCATCCTTGTTGCTAAAGTTGCGACTGTTTCCTCCTCGGGGCAGGCTATTCAGCATAGATGACCTCCTGAAAAATAAGGAGGTGTCACAGTAACCTTTGCTCCCTGACCTTAAGGTCGCAGCCTGAGTGTCGGTGCTGTACTTGGGACTCCCAAACTCTCCTGGCTGAACTTTGACCTGGGTCTGAACTCCTCTCTGCTGTCATGCTGGCTTAATAAAAAGAGAGTCACAGAGCAACGAAGCATACATGTGACATGACCCGCTGCTTTTCAGGACACGTGTGCGAGAACACATGTGTGGTCATGGCTGGATCAGCACTACCGGTATGACACGGGTAATGCATATGTATAGAGGGTTATTGTGAGTTTGTCTGTGTGCGTGGCAGGGTGTGTGTGGGGGGAGATAGACAAAGATAGACAAGAGTGGGTGAAATAACCAAAAAAATTGTAATGTAAGAGAGACATAGTACTTCAGGATGATGACTCTACCACATAGACAAGCTATGAGTGTTATCATAGGACTGTCTCACACACTTCTGTCTCACACACTTCTGTCTCTGATTAATGAGTCCTTTGTTTTACTGCATGTCCTGGTGTTTGCTTACAATTGACCCACTGTCTTGTATTACACATGATGGTACACGGTACCACTGCATTCACGCAAGCAAGAGACAGAACAACAGGAGCAATGGCTTTCTGTGAAAACTAGGTATGGCGATTGGCTTGAACGATGCACAAGCCATATTTTTAAACAGTATTATACTAAATGCTGCATAAGTCTTTAACAACAGTACAAAGGTTCAGAAATTCGGTAAACCCCTAATATTTCTAGAATACCAAGCCCTGGTTCAAGTTACTGTCAGATTACCAGCCTCTGGTTCTAGTTAGTACCAGATTAACAAGGTCTAGTTCTAATTACTTCTAGATTACCATGTTCTGGTTCTAGTTAATTGCAGAGCATCAGGCTGTGGTTATAGTTATTACTATATTACCAGGTTCTTGCTCTAGTTGGGACCAGATTACAAGGCTCTGGTTCTAGTTACTACCAGATTACCAGGTTCTGGTTCTAGTTAATTGCAAAGTATCAGGCTCTGGTTCTAGTTAATACCAGATTACCAGGCTCTGGTTCTAATTACTACCCGAATACCAGACTCTGGTTCTAGTTACTACTAGATTACCAGGATCTGGTTCTAGTTACCACAGGACCAGGCTCTGTTTCTAATTATTAGTTAGTAATAAAACACCAGGGGCTAGTCCTAGTTATTACCAGAATTCCAGGACCTGACCCCAGTTAGTATCAAAATATGTGGCTATTGTCCTAACACAGCCAATTTGTATCTTAATATTTCATGACAAAAAAAATGTATTATGTTACTAGGCAATATATATATATATATTTTTGTTTATTTACTCAGTTGTTTGTGCCACGACGTTACACAGTCTGTTTGGTCATGATGTGTGATCTAATGTTTTTGCTCATGTTTTTTGCTCTCTCTGACCAGCCTGGTACCCTCAAGGACCCAGGAACAATAGAGTTATTTGATATATCTTCAAAACTGAATGGCCGCAGCAACAAAGGGTCAGTTGTTTTCAGAGAAAACATGAGATAAAACAAAAACAGCCAGTTCAGTGTTCAAACTGCAGCATTGTGATCGAGTCATGTGAAGCTTCTCCTTGAATGAATGGACTACAGTATCTTAAGAAAAAAATGTGATTTCGCTTTCATTTGCTCATACTGATGTGCTGTTGGAGACGTTGATGAGAACTCAGCTGGCGTCATATCATCAGGTTAGAGTTCACAGCCTCAGGGAGGAATTACTCCTCCAACGTCCCTACGTACATGTTCACCATCTCAACCAAGTGAAGGAGAGTAGTGAAGGGTCCTGTGCTCCAGGTGAACTAGAATTCTCCTCCACAACCAGCTCAAATAATGTTCTTGGCAGATGTTTATTTTAGAGAACTTTCATGTACACACTGTTTAGTTTGGTATACAAGTGAGAACAGGAACCATGCTTGATTTTGAAGAAGGTTGTCTTGGTCTGCTTCCAAATTTTATGCTGCAGATTTTTCTTTCAGATTAAATGCTAAACTGAGCCCCAGGAGAATGCTGCATTTTTCTGGTTTCTATGCACATTTCTACGTAATGGTTCCCTTACCAAATTTCTCACCAGACGTCTTGACCTCAAGCTGAGGTGATTCTTCATTTTGCTGGTGGGGCTTTAGAACGCCTTAAATCTTTGCCGCTCTATTGGTGACATGGCCGGTCCCCTAACCTATAATTATGTAGTATAATTAAATAACCCCTAAGGTCACTCTGACTGCTATCACAGAATGAAGAAAGACCAGTTGTCTGACTCACTGACAGACCAACCAGTCTGAGGGTGAACCTTTTTTTGTTTAGTCTCAACGCAAGTCTTCCCTCGTGCATGCCCTCCTGCCACAAGACCCTCTTGAACTTTCATCATGACTCTTCATTAACTTTCGGAGGTGCTCTACATGTCATGTGGGGGGTCATGAGATTTAGATGCCAGTCACATGGCGGTCTCCGAAAGAGGTTAGAGTGTATCGCTAGGTGGATGGGGTGAATAGTTTATTAGATAACTGTACACTACTACTAAAGAATAGAGTGGAAGTCAGCTCCAACAGTCAACTCCATTTCAAATGGTTTTGAAGTGCTTTGTGATACTTTCCAGCCCAAATAAGGAGATGTTATAATGGAATAGTCCAGTCCAGTTATTTCCAGTGTAGTTCACTTTTATATTGAAAACAGATTATAAAATAAACAGGAATATTTTATAATTTAATAATCAACATCATTTTGAATGTAAGTAGGATTGAAATGAAATTCTGTCAAATAACTCCTGTTTTTTTTTTATTACTTTTTTATACTAGGGGTCACCACATCATACTATCATACTATCATACTATATTTACATGTATGGTATTTAACCAATGGTCTTATCCAGAGTGACTTATTATACGTCTGAGCAGTTCAGGGTTAAGTGGGATACCCTTCCTGTCACAACATTCCCATTTTCTAACCAGGCACTATTCTGGTACTACAAGCAGGGGCTGGGTTGTACACTGTAGGTGGTTTTTTGTTCAAGAGCCCAACAGTGGTGACCAGCCAGTGGTGGGTTCAAACCCCAGACCCTCTATTCAGCAGCCCAGAGCCTCAACCACCTAAGCCTTAATTATTGAGCAGAATATAATGGGTTAAATTTTCTCCCTGTTTTTGGAATAATATTAGTCAAAGCAGTGCAAACCATTTATGTCGTGGAATTTTCAAACCTCATTTCGTGGGAAAGCTTGAAACAATTGGTGCTTTTGGATTCCCCTATATTTATTTCTAGTTATTTATTTATTTATATTGTGTGGCTAAGAGGGTTGGAATATTTTCTCGTATTCAGAAATGTGACAACTATGCCTATTCCTACTCTGTGTCTGGTGTCCCAGATAGTTTTATTGTGGTGGGTTGTCCATTCTCAGGATTGTGTGGTGTTGGGGAAGACTGATATCTGGACAAAATTCCATTCATTCTTTTACAAATTTCCCATCGGCCATCGGCTTAGAAAGAAACTTGGCACGACTGACTTGAGAATTAATTTTTGTGTACAGCTCCTGGTTTGTTTTATGGTCCAGCACCACATAATTTTTTTCTTTCGCTTGCCTCCTCTATCTCAACGTGACCCAATTTCTTTCTCCTATCTAAGGAATGAATCTAGTTAAAAATATAAGGTAAAAAAAAAAAAAAAAAAGACCAGAGAGAGAGAAAAAGAGACCTGCAGAACCTCTTATACGCAAATGTTTTTCATCCAATGAGTTTCACAGACTTACTACAAAGACAAGATAAAAAAATAAAATAAAGGAATGTGCTTAGAGTGGAAAAGCTGTTAATATGAGGACTCTTGAAACCTTAAGGGTTCTTCATTCATCCATCTCAGGGAGACCTTTACTCACAGATTCAAGAAGTTAAACACTCTTAATTATTTAACGAGCTGTTAAAAGAAAAAGAGTGTATGTGTTACTATAACAAGGATAAGAAGTTCAAATTATTGCTTCTTAAATATTTCCTTACTCTAGAATTACTCAACGGATCTTTAAAGTTTGTGTGTGTGTGTGTGTGTGTGTGTGTGTGTGTGTGTGTGTGTGTGTGTGTGTGTGTGTGTGTGTCAGAGGTTATTAGCCTCTGATAAGGAAATTTCTGATAAGAAAATATTCAGCTACAGTGTTAGAATTTTTATCATTATCTGTATTTGATTAAAGAATTTCAAACTTATTAACGCGTAATTAAAACCAACTCAAAGACAAATTCCTACTCAACATTTCAGGAAGACGTCCTGAACTGCCAAAGGTCAGCTTATGACTTTATACTACCTACAGTAGCATGGCTGTTCACATTAATAGGCCTACTTAACACCTCTAAGCTTTCGAGGGTGATCATGTTGTTTATTTTACATCGATTTACTTTAAGATAAGATAGTTGTTAAACACTAGAATGCTGACTGTTCTAAGAGTTTTGAGGCTTGTATCTTGATAAAAAAAAAAAAGTATGTTCATAACGGCCATGTTTTATACATTTTAGCTTAAAAGCAACAAAAATTTGTTCATAAAAAATAATTCATAAAAACCAAATATGATATTTTGAGATTTTTCGATTTTGCCTAATTTTTTATGAAATTAGATTAAACCATTCAGTTTTTTTGGTGAATATTCGCTTTGCTAAAATAATCGGGTTGGCTTGTGGAGGAATGAAAGTCCAGCACAGGGACTGATTTACTAGCTAAGGAGATACGGTCCACTCGTGGTTGACCTCGATAAATGGGTTGTTTTATCTTCGACCGCTTATACAGACTTTCACTACTTTGAAGACCAGAAAATCCAAAAGTGCCACATATACATTTATACCTCTTGTTTTAAGCCACTTGATTCTAAAGTAATTCGAACTCATTACATTTCCTGGGTTCCTTCAACTGGTTCAGTTCCTGCCGAGTGCCTTAAGACCCCCTGATATTCCACCATGAATGAGCACTTGAGTATCCCTAAAACACACACAGAGAGCTCTCAGAGCTTTCCAGTCTGGTCAATGAGCTTCATTCCCGTCTGGGCTCTGGAGCAACACTAGAACTTTCTACCAATGGGTCTTAACATACATTTGCACACACACACACACACACACACACACACACACACACACACACACACACACACACACACACACAACCACACACAACCACACACATGCACATGCTTAGTCATGTGCTGGCTGATCCTGTCTCTTCTCTGTCTCAAAAATAGTGAACTGGGTTAAGATCTGGCAACACAGGAGGTGGTTTATGGCCTAACTTGTGCAGTACATCAGCTCCTTCACAGATGTGCAGTAAATTAACTTGGACACAAAAGAACCACAAAATGCCGGGGGGCACTGAAAAAACAGCCAAGTGATTATCAGGTGGCTGAACACATGCTCACATATGGCACACACACAAACACACACACACACACAAACCCTGTTCAGATTGATCGCATGGTGTTTTCATGCTGCTTATCATCTCCATGCACATGGCACATGGTTTTATCTAATGTCTCGTTTCTCATTCATCTTTTCTGACATGTTCCCCCATTAGCCCACCTGGTCCATTTTGTGGACTCTCCACATCATAGGTTACAGGATAAGAAAGGTTAAACCCCCTCTCCTTGGTAATGCCAGTAAACAGAGACAAGGGCGCATGCCTGCGTTCTCTTCACCCCATCTGTTCTGCAAATGTTTGTCCATCAAACCTCTCAAAAATGAAAACGCACCTTTTTTTCCCTCTCGTTTTCAGTTGTAACAGGATATGACCAAATTAAGGTTCTTGATCTTGCTCTTTGAACCAATCACAGCCGCTTGGAAGTACTGGGATTTCAACTCACAACCTTTTTAACAGCAACTGCTGACCCACCATTGTTGCTATTTTTGTTCCCTCCTTTAGATTCAGGGGGAACAGGATACAGCTGGTGGATACACAATGGAAATCTGGCCTCAGGACTACAACGCCATCAAATTATGGTTCTTGGGGAACTGCACTGTCCCCGAAACCCTGTCAAGTCTTGCTTCAAAACAAGCCTTGTTGCTTTGTACAGTGTCATAGAACAATTCTAAGGGAGAATGTCCGGCCATCGGTTTGTGACCTCAAACTCAAGGATAATGAGCCAAAACACACCAGCAAGTCCATCTAAAAAAAACTACATTAAGGTTTTGGAGTCTGGACTTAAATCCAATTGAGCTCTTTAAACAGGCCATTCACGATTGAAAACCCTCTAGTGTGACTGAATTAAATAAATTCTCCAAAGAAAAGTGGTTCAAAATTCCTCCACAACAAAATAATTGGAGGATCAGTTGTTGCCACTAAGAGTGGCTCAACCAGTTATTAGGTTTAGGGGCAATTACTTTATCACATAGGGCCAGTTTGGACAGCTGGTAGGTTTGGACAGCTTTATCCCTTAATGAATGATATCATCATTTAAAAACTAGTGTTTAGATAAGTGTATCTTAGTGTAAAGATAACTCATGTTATCTTTGTGTAATATTAAAATTAGTTTAATGCTCTGAATCATTTAAGTGTGACAAATATGCAAAATAAAAAAAATTCAGGAATCATTTTTATATAGTATACCTCTAGGGGTTGGGGTTTGAATCTTGCCACCGGGCTGTGTGGTTAATTGGTGTTTCCAGATTGACCACAGGTTGTTTGGGTGTGAGTGTATGTGGACATGCTTGTGGGTTGGCATCCCATTTATGGTGTTCTGTGCCCTGAGTTCCTTGGGAAAGGCTCCAGGCCCTCTGCAACCCTCCACAGGATAAGAAGTAGGGGCAGTAGTGGCTCAAAATGTTAATGTTCAGGGTTATTGATCAGAAAGTTGGGGTTCAAGCCCCACCACCGTTAAACTACCACTTTTGAGCAAGGAACTAAATCCTATACCCTTGAGGGTGCGCTGTATTCTGGCAGACCTTGCCCTCTGACACCAGCTTCCTATGCAACAAACTAAATCATTTTACTGTGCTATATAGTACATGTGACAAATAATTGAATCTTAATCTTAAATACAGTAGCTGGATGGATGGATGGATGGATGGATGGATGGCCAAAAGTCAAGTCTTATTAAAATAGGACCTGAGCAATCTTTGACATCTGATCTGGACTTCTCTTCTCTGATCATCAGGTCAAGGATAACAGCATGGTCAAACACCACAATCAAAAGAAATGTTAGTGCTTCACCTCTGAAATGCTTTGAAGAAGCTCATGAGATGCAAAGGATGGATGTCAGAACATGTGACAAGGCCATTGAGTTACGGTTCTTGGCATTGGCAGTGTGACCAATTAGCACCAACTGTTTGGATTTAAGACAAGAACCAATCTTAGATCGCATTAACACTAGAACCTAATGTTTCTAAGTTCCCTCAGAAGAGAACTGAATAACAAAAGTGCACTGTTTAGGTGACCGGTTTCCAACACTAAACAAAATTGTGCATTATTTGGAAAGATATTAACTAAGAAAAGTTCCTGTACTGTGGCCATGATCTTCTTTCGGTGACACGCCGCTAGCTACGTATGAAAGTCTCCATTAAACTGGATGAATTATGAGGCTTTGTCCTGCACAACAATCGTTAGGCTTTTAAGATTTATTAACGTACATGTCTACTGGATGACCTAGAAAGTGTTAGCATTATCAAATCTGTTATCTTATGAAACAGCTCATTATACAGTGGTGTGAAAAACTATTTGCCCCCTTCCTGGTTTCTTATTCTTTTGCATGTTTGTCACACTTAAATGTTTCTGCTCATCAAAAACCGTTAACTATTAGTCAAAGATAACATAATTGAACACAAAATGCAGTTTTTAAATGAAGGTTTACGTTATTAAGGGAGAAAAAAAAACTCCAAATCTATGTGGCCCTGTGTGAAAAAGTGATTGCCCCCCTTGTTAAAAAATAACTTAACTGTGGTTTATCACACCTGAGTTCAATTTCTGTAGTCACCCCCAGGCCTGATTACTGCCACACCTGTTTCAATCAAGAAATCACTTAAATAGGAGCTACCTGACACAGAGAAGTAGACCAAAAGCACCTCAAAAGCTAGACATCATGCCAAGATCCAAAGAAATTCAGGAACAAATGAGAACAAAAGTAATTGAGATCTATCAGTCTGGTAAAGGTTATAAAGCCATTTCTAAAGCTTTGGGACTCCAGCGAACCACAGTGAGAGTCATTATCCACAAATGGCAAAAACATGGAACAGTGGTGAACCTTCCCAGGAGTGGCCGGCCGACCAAATTTACCCCAAGAGCGCAGAGACAACTCATCCGAGAGGCCACAAAAGACCCCAGGACAACATCTAAAGAACTGCAGGCCTCACTTGCCTCAATTAAGGTCAGTGTTCACGACTCCACCATAAGAAAGAGACTGGGCAAAAACGGCCTGCATGGCAGATTTCCAAGGCGCAAACCACTTTTAAGCAAAAATAACATTAAGGCTCGTCTCAATTTTGCTAAAAAAACATCTCAATGATTGCCAAGACTTTTGGGAAAATACCTTGTGGACCGATGAGACAAAAGTTGAACTTTTTGGAAGGTGCGTGTCCTGTTACATCTGGCGTAAAAGTAACACAGCATTTCAGAAAAAGAACATCATACCAACAGTAAAATATGGTCGTGGTAGTGTGATGGTCTGGGGTTGTTTTGCTGCTTCAGGACCTGGAAGGCTTGCTGTGATAGATGGAACCATGAATTCTACTGTCTACCAAAAAATCCTGAAGGAGAATGTCCGGCCATCTGTTCGTCAACTCAAGCTGAAGCGATCTTGGGTGCTGCAGCAGGACAATGACCCAAAACACACCAGCAAATCCACCTCTGAATGGCTGAAGAAAAACAAAATGAAGACTTTGGAGTGGCCTAGTCAAAGTCCTGACCTGAATCCTATTGAGATGTTGTGGCACAGAGGTGTCAAGTAACGAAGTACAAATACTTCGTTACCTTACTTAAGTAGAAATTTTGGGTATCTATACTTTACTGGAGTAATTATTTTTCAGCCGACTTTTTACTTCTACTCCTTACATTTTTAAGCAATTATCTGTACTTTCTACCCCTTACATTTTAAAAATAGCCTCGTTACTCTATTTTTATGATCAGAACGCGCAACCCCCCCCCGGTCGCATGATCAGAACGCGCACAACGCCCCCCCCCTCGTCACATGATCAGAACGCGCACAACGCCCCCCCCCTCGTCACATGATCAGAACGCGCACAACGCCATCTCCCCCCCCCCCCCCCACGTGCGCATGATCAGAAAGCGAGACCTTAATGCTTTTGTCACCCCTCACGGTACTTTTACTTTTATACTTTAAGTAGTTTTGAAACCAGTACTTTTAAACTTTTACTTAAGTAAAAAGCTTGGGTTGATACTTCAACTTCTAAAGAAGTATTTTTGAACCCTAGTATCTATACTTCTACTCAAGTAATGAATGTGAATACTTTTGACACTACTGTTGTGGCATGACCTTAAAAAGGCGGTTCATGCTAGAAAACCCTCAAATAAAGCTGAATTACAATTCTGCAAAGATGAGTGGGCCAAAATTCCTCCAGAGCGCTGTAAAAGACTCGTTGCAAGTTATCGCAAACGCTTGATTGCAGTTATTGCTGCTAAGGGTGGCCCAAGCAGTTATTAGGTTCAGGGGGCAATTACTTTTTCACACAGGGCCATGTAGGTTTGGATTTTTTTTCTCCCTAAATAATAAAACCCCTCATTTAAAAACTGCATTTTGTGTTTACTTGTGTTATCTTTGACTAATAGTTAAATGTGTTTGATGATCAGAAACATTTTGTGTGACAAACATGCAAAAGAATAAGAAATCAGGAGGGGGGCAAATAGTTTTTCACACCACTGTATGTTTCTAGCATTCTTCCAATTCAATCTCCTTGATTTGACTAACATTATTATATTTTAACAAGTCATTGCTCAGGCCAAGCATGTACTAACAAGCTATCTGAATGAGAATTGTCATCTCCTTAGCACTCTCTGACCGCAGGACATCATTCCAAGAGGCAGGACTTGTGTGTAAGTGAGCTGTGCACATGATTAATGAAGAGAGAAGGAGTTTGGCGCGCATCTGCTACATGATGAGCGCTTTGCCAAGTTCCTCACATAGCCTCTGTGCTTCATCATCGTGTCAAGGATGTAGGAATGCCCCCAGATGATTCCTCCTCCCCCCCCCCTTCGTTCCTCTTTTTGTTGTGACTAGTAGGACTTTGGCAGCTTTAGGTTTCAAATGAGATGAAGGAGATACTCCCTACACCTTTAGCTTTTTACTCCGTTATGTCCTTGCATGTGCATCTAACTCACCAAAAACAGGTGACGTTCATGATTTGTCCATCCATGCTTTCCTTTTAAGGATTAACAAAAAACAGCGGCAAATTCTTATCTCACTCCATGACTGCCCTTATGACTCATTAATGCTTTATGACTAAAGTGGAAAGAAACATCTGCGACGCTGCTAAGAAGCACTGATTGCACTCGGTCGAACGCCAACCTCGCAATCTTCTGTTTGTCAGCTGCGGTTGCTACATGTTCACGTCTGGTCAACTGGAACAAACACAGACTAAGAGGCTCAGCCTGAAAGGGTTAAATGAAGCTTTAAGCTTTACACTGTTAGTGTAACTAGCAACAGGCTGTTTATCCTGATTAATTCCAGAGTGGAAACGCCATGTAATGACGCCTCCATGAATCACAACCTGGATATTGTGAAGAAACAAAAAAATAGGAGTGTGAAAGCTCTGTTCTGCCTCGGTTTAATGTGAGTTTTAAAGAAAAATGGTTGCGTCGTTGAAGCTAAAATAAACATTTATTTTGCAAGTTTGCTGCCCTAAATCTTAGGGTTGTAATCTCTTGTCTTAATGCGTGACTAATTGAAAAAATATGAGGTCTCACATGGAGGCCGAGTCTCCTGCTGCCTTAGAAAGGACTAACTGAGTCACCAGGCAGCAAAACGGAGATTTTCAGCGTCATTACATACTTTATGTCTTTTTTAGCATGTGAATGTTGGAGTCTGGATTCTTATTAGATGGAAGAAAGCAGCTCTGATAGAAACGCAGCTTCAAATCATGTCATTTATTAATAAATAACTTTAATGACTGGTGTATTGCTGTGGTGCGATAAAAGGAGTAAAAAAAGACGAGAGACTGATTTATGCTTCTGCATCATGCCATCAAACATCCGCGTACTCTACTCCGTAGCTTAACATGCACGTCCCTGGAAATATAACTATACATTGTGGTGACACAGATGTCAACATCTGTCATCGGACCGTTGTCTTCTTCCTCTTCTGCTTTTAGGCTGTTTTTTTTGTTTTTTTAATCAAATTGAACTGACCGTCTCCGTCGACGTTTTGTCTCATTTCTGTTTCAGTTAAAGCAACTGTTGTTCAGCATCCCTTAGCTCCACCTCCAACCCGATCTGCTTATGTTGATTTTCTGTTGTCACAGCGGGCCCCGAGCCACCTCGGATGAGATCTTTTTGGATGAGACATTTGCGCCATTCAGATATTTTACTGTGGCTAAGAGTCTCGTCACCGTCCTGTGCTTGAAGTCTTGTTATTCACACCCCTTGTTAACGGACCCTAAAATTCCACAAATAATCAGAACGCCAGTCAGAACACTATGACCCGATCCGAACATTTGCCCCAATGTTGGGGTAACATCACGTGACATCATGATGTTGATTCCACTCCTGATTGATAAACTCTGTGAGAATAAATTATTCTCTCTCACGTCTTTACTTTTATTGACTGATCTCCGGATGAGGAAGGAGCTCTGATATAATACCTGGTAAAGCCACGATGTGTGACCAATCACAGATGAGACTGTATTCTTGTAGCCAATAAGGTTCAAGGTTCAAGGTTCAAAGGCATATATTGTCATTTCAACCATATATAGTTAGTACACAGTGAAATGAAACAACGTTCCTCCAGGACCAAGGTGCTACATGCAACATAAATTTCAACATAAATTAACAGAAACACTAAACTAGCTAACTAAAGAGGCCTACAGTAGTTAGCTGGCTAGCAGAGACAAGACAGATAGACCTAACATAAATTACAACATAAATTTACACTAAATTTACATTTAAATTTAATCTAAACTAACTAGCTAAGTAAGACATGTGCAAACAAGAGCAACAACAAAGTGACAGTGCAGCGAACACGACATAACATAACAGAATACTATGGTGTTGAGGTAGTGAAAAACTGTAAACATTCCTTAATCATAGCAGCAGGAATTGAGGAATTAGTGAAAAAAGTAGTCCAGTAATGATTATTGTGCAAAAGAGATAAACAGTGAAGCATTTACAGATTGGTGTGTATGATAGTTTGGTAGTGTGTTCAGTGTGTCTGCGCTTGTGTTGATTTGACAGTCCAGTCCCAATATATTGAGGTAGTTGAGTTAAGCTGAGTGTGTGTGTGTGTGTGTGTGTGTGTGTGTGTGTGTGTGTGTGTGTGTTTATCAGTCCAGTCCCTTTTTGTTGAGGAGACGGATGGCTTGTGGAAAAAAAGCTGTTGCACAGTCTGGATGTGTGTGCCCGACACATTTGCAATAACAGAAATATGCAAAGAGCAGCCGAACTTTAAAGCTGGAAAACTTCTTCTTCTTCAGGTATCTTTTCAGCACATTGATCCATCCAGAGAAAGAAAGTAAGCAACTTCAGGTTCCTCAGCTTACTCACTGCACTTTAGCCTTCTTCACTGATTAAACTTTTTTTCCTCCAGCTGGTTATGATCCTGCTGGAATTCCATATGGGAACCTTACGGGGAAAAGGTCATAACTTTTGACCTCAGATGCTGCGTCCTCGTTCCTGCTTCAAAGAGCATCCAGTTCTTCTCCAGGTCTAAGCGCAGACCATGCATCAACCAGACAGAAGTGAAAGATGAAAAGAAGGATGGAAGGGAGCGTAGGAGCGGCTCTGATACGGCCGCAGAAAGAGGGGTCTGTTTCCTTTAAGATCCCCCTCAGGCTGGGCTTTCCTTTCCTTTGATTTTTCCGGACAGGGCTTTGTGTGAAGAAGTGGAGGGATTATTCCCAAAGATCTGCTTTATACACCGGACACGTGTCCACGTGTTAATAAATAAATAATTCAATTCAATTCAATTTCATTTGTTTAGTGATTTTAACAATTGTCATTGTCGCAAAGGAGCTTTACACAATCACAAGAATTTATTTATTTAAATAAATAAATAAATAAATAACACTTGTCTTGTTTTGTAGCCCATTCTGTGGAAATGCTAATTCACAGTGCTAATGCTAGCACCTGTTTAAAATTTGGTTGAACTACAATGGTCAGATCTTTCACAAAACAATTATTTTCTTTGTGGAAATTTTAGTTAGCATGTCTAATGCGTGTTTGGTCAGTGTTTGGAGTTAGCATTTTTGGTGTGGCTTTGAAGTCAGTGTGTTTGGGGTTAGCATGTTTAGCGATTGTTTGGCGTTATACTGTTTGGAGTCGGCGTGTTTGGTGTTTGGAGTTAGCATGTTGAGGGTAGAATGTTTGGTGTTGGCATGTTTGATGCGTGTTTGGAGTTAGCGTGTTTGGCGCATGTTTTGAATAAGCGTGTTTCGTGCATGTTTGGAGTCAGTGTGTTTGATGTGTGTTTGGAGTTAGCATGTTTGGTATGTGTGTTGGTTTGGCATGTTTAGTGCATTTTTGGAGATATATGCATTATGATTGTTGGAGTTAGCATGTTTGAGCGTATTTGGAGTTAGCATGTTTTGACATAGGTTTGGAGTTAGCATGTTTGTGCATATTTGGAGTTAGCATGTTTTGACATAGGTTTGGAGTTAGCATGTTTGCGTGTATTTGGAGTTAGCATGTTTTGACATAGGTTTGGAGTTAGCATTTTTGTGCATATTTGGAGTTAGCATGTTTGCGTGTATTTGGAGTTACCATGTTTTGACATATGTTTGGAGTTAGCATGTTTGCATGCATTTGGAGTTAGCATGTTTTGACATAGGTTTGGAGTTAGCGTGTTTGGACAAGTGTTTGGATTTTGTGTATTGATGCACGTTCTGAGTTAGAAAATTTGGGGTTAGTGTGTTTAGAGTGTATTTGGTTTCGTGTTCCGAGGCAGCGTGTTTAGCCTTAGCGCTTAGGTTAGGGTTTTAAAAAAATATTAGAGAGAATGAGAATGAGAGAGAGAGAGAGAGATATCACAAGTTCTTTACATAATTATTCAAATAAATGTGTGTGTCTGTGGATGCACAGAAAGATCAGATAAGGTGCATAATGGATGATGTTCCAACCCTGAAACTATTACTGAATGAGTGTAAGATTTAATTTCTTAAGTGAAAACACAGGGTCAAAAGGTCAGGGTTTGAGCAGGAAGAGTAAGAGTTTAAGTGTGTGTGTGTTTGGATTGTGAGCCTTCTGAGTACTAAATGTCTATAATTATCACTGTAAATGATGTGTGTATGTGTGTGTGTTGTCCATTTTTATGGACATTTCCTGTTATGAGCCTCAGGACATCACGGGTGACCCACAGAGGTGGAAAGTAACGAATTACATTTACTCGCGTTACTGTAATTGAGTAGTTTTTTTTGTGTATTTCTACTTTTAAAAGTAGTTTTTAAAATCTGTAATTTTACTTTTACTTAAGTACGTTTTGTTTGAAGTATTGTAATTCGCTACATTTTGAATCATATTCGCTACTGAGTAAAAAATAAATGAATGAAAATGATAAAATAATACAAATATTTACATCGGCAGCTACTGTACCTGACCTTCCACACGGTCGCTAGAATGCCTCATCCCACCCCCGCTGTTTAAAAAAAATACAAATAATAAAATAACTCGGTAACTTTTACTCTGAGTACATTTTTTAATGAGCTACTTTTTACTTTTACTTGAGTAGATTTTTATAATGGTAACTTTACTTGTACTTAAGTAAAATTTCACTGAAGTAACAGTACTTGTACTTGAGTACAAAATTTTATTACTCTTTCCACCTCTGGTGACCCACTTGATTACACACACACACACACACACACGCACGCACGCACGCACGCACGCACACACACACACACACACACACACACATCCTTGCTGACCCGCACACACACAATGCACAAAGACAGATCAAACGCTCCTGCGCAACACACCAGTGCACACCAACACACACCTGCACCACTCATTTCCTGTGTGTGTGTGTGTGTGTGTGTGTGTGTGTGCGAGAGAGAGAGAGAGAGAATATCTGATCATACACGCCACATTCAGTTCTAACAACCCACCCAGGTCACCACACACACTCACACACTCACACACACACACACACACACACACACACACACACACACACACACACACACACACACACACAGAGCCTGTGGGCCTGGCAATAAAGGCAAAACCTGAAGAAATGGGACGGATTGAGATTCAGATGGAGATTAGATAGGAATAAACCACACACACACACACACACACACACACACACACACACACACACACACACACACACACACACACACAGAGTATTTACAGTGATAATTATACAGACATTTAGGCTCACAATCTACACACACACACACATCTCTCTCAGCCTCTTTCTCTAAAGTGAATGTGAGGCAGACAGAAAGAGAGAGAGAGAGAATGAAAGAGATCATGAGACAGAGACACTGAGAGGGAGACAGAGAAGGAAGGAGAAAAACAGACAGACAGATAAACTGGTAAACTGGGGGGTTGAGGAGGTAGACAGCAAGAAAGGAAATGGAGGCAATGAAACAGTGTGTATGAGTATATGAGAGAGAGAGAGAGAGAGAGAGAGAGAGAGACGGTAAGCATCTGATGGAAGGACAAGGGAACAGAGATAGGCAGACAAACAGAGAAATGGGGGGTTGAGGATATAGAGAGATTCAAAGAGATGGACAGACAAATGAGGATGAGGATCGGAAGGAGACGGCAAGGCTGAGATGACGATAGAGATAGATGAACAGTGTGAAGGAGAAACAGTGAGCGAGATAACTCGCTAACCGTTACATTTGTTTCTTGCTCTGGCCATCATTACCTCACCAGTCTGTCTTTCTTTCTCTCTCTTCACATAGAAAAAGAAAAGAAATGCAGCTTCTCACGTTAGTAAAAAAAAGGTATAGAAGCGTAAACTCCGCCGTACTATGTGTAAGAGGTAGACATTACAGAAACGTCTCCTCGGCGTAGCAATATGCGTTTTTTTTTTTTTTTTTTTTTTTTTGCGAAAGCAACATTAAAACATCATATTAGCATAAACCTGTGATTTGCAGATGCGCCATGTGGTGCTTGCACTGAGCTGTATGACATAGGACACTGTTCGGCCATTTCCAGTCTAGTCGTTTACTTAGAGTCGCTAGCTAGCTAGCTATCAAGTTCTTCCTAGCTTTCAAAAACAAGAGAGGAAACACTCCGAATGTTGCCGGGTCGCACTTTGTTGCACATTGTCCGGCTTTAAGGGGATTAAAGTGTCGTTAGTATTACATCCGTATTACTCAAATCAACACATTGTAAATGACACAGTATGACACTGGTATAACAACAGCTAACGACAAGACCAAACCGCCAATGATAACTAGCTCTGGTTAGGAAAACCTTATAACATTGTAGAGGATCTCATTTAGGCATTTGGGAGACGCCCTTATCCATAGTGACTTACATTTTTCATCTCATTATACATCTGAGACGTTGAGGGTTAAGGGCCTCGCTCAAGGGCTCCTTGATGGTCGTGGGGTTTGAACCTGGGACCTTCCAAACTGTAATCCAATGCTTTAACCACTGAATTAACACACACATAATGCGAACATGTGCACTAGAAGGATACTAGTGTTTGACGTTGGCTAAGTTAGCATTAGTTTGTTAGTCGGACGATAATGTTCGTCGTGTTATTGATCAGACATGACATGATATTTTGGAGTTGCTCTGACCTGGTCCTCTAACCTTCGCAATCACTCAAATCCTTGACTATTTTTTCTGCTTCCAACACATCAACTTCAGGAAATAAGCTTCACTTGCCGCCTAATATATCCCACCCACTTCCAGCCGCCATTGTAACTAGTTATTAAAATCCTGTACGATGGGACAAATTGTGATGGCTAGACGACTGGGTCAGAGCAACTCCAAAACTGCAGCTCCTGTGGGATGTTCCTGCTGAAGTCAGGACATAACGAAAGTGATCCAAGGAAGGAAAACCTTCTGGTGGACTGGTGATAGGGGAATGGGTGGAGGGGAGTGAAGGCTGTCCCGTGGGATTCGACCCAATAGAAGAACTACTGTAGCCGAATCAATGAAAAGGTTATGGATACAGTTATGAACTTTCACGAGACGTGTGCAGTCTATGTTTGTTAGGAACCTCATGAGGGTTGTTTGGTGTGTGTGTGTGTGTGTGTGGAACTCTACCAAAAGTTCTGCTTCACGTTGTTATTTACTTGGGAAACAAAAACTTCTCAGGAGATCTTTATTCTTATTCTTAAGAAAGAAGAAAACCATGAAAAAAAAAAGTCACCACTGAACATATTTGACCAACACTCCGCCCGCCAACCCTTCCTTTTTGTGTGTGTGTGTCGAACTTCTGACCATTCAGCGATGAGAAGCTTGGTCTGTGGGCGTGGTTTAGGGTGAAAGCGAGGACGTGAGCCGCTTCATTCAGATTTGTGAGCGTGAGCCGAGGTGTGGAGAAGCGCGCGCGCGCTGGACTTTCTATCGCACTGGATCACCGGATCGATGGATTTCCGCGCGCGGCTTGTGGATCACTTTCGCTCGAGCTTCGCCGTGATGCTGGATTATTATTATTACTTTTGTTGTTGTTATTGTTACTGCTGAGAAGGAAACGAGTCGAGTGTGAACCTGAGAGCGCAAAGAGAGCGACATGATCCTCACCCGTGAGTCTGATTTATTTTCTCATTAGATCTTTTGTGCACACACACACACACACACGCATGACATGATGGATAGATACTTAATTGATCAAACATGCACTAGCAAAGGATGGTAAAATAACAGACAGTAGACATTCTTTGCATGTAAAATCAGTAAGATAAAAAGTTATTTTAATATATAAAACAAGTTCATAAAGAGAGTGAAATGTGAATATGTGCAGATGTTTCCGAATAGACTGCGCACGCGCACACAGTTGTCGAACGCGACTGTTTGAAAGGTGAAACAAAGTTGCGCAGGCGCCCGCGCGCGCACCGATAACCCGACGGATCAAAGGGAAATGTTGCAGCAGGACCTCGTTAATACTCAGCGCGCGCACACACACACACACACACACACCTATGCGCTGTGCGGCACGTCAGCAGCGTCCCTCCAGGTGCATTCCAGTCATTCCTTCATATTCTCCTGTCTCTTGTCCTCCGACGTCACACACTGCGATCCCGGTAAATCTATCAGTCGGTGCCGGACACGAGCCCCTGTTTACATCATGGTGACACCTGAGTGTTGTGTCTGTTCTTGTTTTATTGTTTCCATTTTGGATTGTTGTCTTGTTGCACTTCTTTAAAGTATATTTAGATACAATGTCATTGCAGGTTATAGTGTGTGTGTATGGGTTTTTTTTTATATAGGGTGCACAAACTTTTGCAACTTCATGAACATGTCAGAATCAAATGGCGTGTAAGCAGGTGTCAAACTGATACATACGACGCATTATGATGAAGTGTGTGTGTACAGGAATAAGTGTTACAGTACCATTATAGAAGCTTTCCTTACTGCATATTGATTTGTGTGTGTGTGCTGTTATAGGTGCAGGAATAAGTGGTGTTGTGTGTGTATATATATATATATATATATATATATATATATATATATATATATATATAATATAAACATTGCCTTACTACATGGGGTGTGTGTGTGTGTGGTATTGCATCATGCCTGGAACATTGTGTCCCTTTAGTGTGTTGCTTTTTACCTGGAAAGGTAACGGCATGCTTAGAAAAAAAAGATCTGTTACCTGGAACTCTCACTATCCTCGAACTCTACTGTTGTGTACATTGCAATTTTTATTGACGGTTTCTCTTCTTCATAGCTAATATATGATTTCCCTTTAATAAAATTTCCCTTTGGATTGAATAAAGTGGTGTTCCCAAATATCCGTACCCATAATGTGTGTACGAGTGTGTGAATGTTCCATGGTTGTACAAATGGGAATAAATACCAGTCATCATTCGCATTCACAGACTTTAGTTGGACTACAGAAGTTCCTAGATGGATGGATGATACATGGATAGATATGGTGGATACATATAGAATTTGTCCAAACCTGTTAATTATTGAATTCAGGTGTTCAATTCAATCAATCAGGTCCCTTATCCCCAGTGAAGGGCAATGTTAATGCTTTAGTATACCAAGACATCTTGGACAATGCTATGCTTCACTTAACTTTTATTACAACAGTTCGAGACTGCGCAAAGCAAGGACTATAAAGACATGGTTTGATGAGTTCAGTGTGAAAGAATGTCACTATAGGTTTGGCCAAATACTTTTGTCCATATAGTGTATATACATCTGTATATAAAAGAAAAGCCAGGCTCTTGGTTGTAATTTAAAGTATGTCTTTATTGTGGTACATGGTAGATAAAATACCACACAAGAATGTACAGCTTCAAACCAGGATGCACAAACTTTTGCAACTTTCTGAATGTGTTCATAAAACTCGGAATCAGCGATAAATGCTGTGTAAACAGGTTTCAAACTGATATTTATGACGCCATATGCTAAGGTGTATGTGTGTGTGTGTGTGTGAAAGCCCCAGAATATGTCCAGATGGAAGGGATCATCTCTTTTTCCTTGGATTTTCCCACACACTCTCGCCATATGTTTTCCGGACCTTAATGGAATCATTCGATATGCTTCAAGTCCGCAGAGTGATGCATGGCCTTCTTAGGTGTATGAGGATCAACACACTGATTAGTGTTCATGAAAGTGTGTGTTGCTCATGAAATAACCAGCTGTTCATTTTACACACTGTAGCATTCCCATAATTCCCATTACTCATCTCAGCACCCAGACTGAGGAAGAATTCCCCCTAATTTCGTAATCATGTATTATTACCATAAGCTGATTATCTAGATCAAGAATAGGTGAAGCAAAAAGTTTTGCCGCCCTGACCTCAGAGTTCTAATTACACTAAGTTTTTGCTACCTGCTCAAGGACCGGAGCTGCATGTACACACTTATCTTTAAAAATACTGGAAAAAGAAGAAGAAAATAATCATGTGGCGTGGTTTATCGTCTGGCTGTTCAACTAATGAGTTTTTTAATTTATTTTAATATAATGTAAAAGCGCAGTGTAAGGGTGCCAATATTTTAAGCTGATGAAAAAGTGGTGATCCGATATTGTGCTGTTTATAGTCTATATTCTGCATTCTTATTAAAAAGTGAAGACTTGAACGTTGTTTGTGATTGAGTGAGGTGGCAATACTTTTAGGTGTCCGGCATGCTGGTGATATTCCCTGTGCTGTTCTGTTTCTCTCCATCAACAATCGAGTCTCAAGTTCCTGCTGCAGCTGTGAGTCTGATTTCAAACATCGCCTTTGAAATGCTAGAAGAAGCAAATTTACATTCACATGTCTACAGAAGATCAGCGTCTCTCTCTCTCTCACACACACACACACACACACACACACACACACACACACACACTCTCACAGCAGGGAGAGCATGCGGTTCCCTCCTCCTCCTCCTCACGCTGACACAATATTGGCCTGCAATTGTGAGAACTTCCTCTGACAGGAAAAGGATGGAGCGAGAGAGAGAGAAGAATTGGATAGCTGGATAATTTTAGAACCCGGTATAAAGCTGTTCCTCATACACAAAGTTCAACTTCAGAGCTCACAGACAAAAGCACACTGTCCATCACTTGGACATCATTTTTTTTAAATAACTACTGCACATAATCTCATTGTAAAACATAAATAAGGGACTAAGTCACTTACTAAGTCATAATGGTTAAGTTTAGCGCGGGACAGGGGCGTCGACAGGGACGCAGCGGACATTACATGTCTTAATGCTGATCGTCCTGAAAAAGAAAATGTGTCTGTCCTTTTTATTCTGGTTGAAGATTAGGGATCACCAACCAGATCCCTAATCTCCAACGGATATGGACCATATTAATTCCTTTATTCCTTATGTGACTATTTTGTTCTACATTGTACCCCAACTTCCATCAGACTCCAGTCAAGTAGCTGGTTCCCTGTGGTACCCCTAAAGATGAGCATCAAGAACATCTAATGGGTCTTTGGGTGGAGTTTTTTTGGGCATATTCTCGTGTAGAATAATAAGTCCTGAAGTGTTTTTATTATGTGAATAAGTGACCCGCATGTCGACCTTGCTGGCTGTTTGCTCTGGATAAGCGATGACTCAGCCGAAGCAGAGGCTAAAGGTCATTAAGTGATGGAACCAGGAATTGAGCCAGCTGCATTGTGGGTTACTACCGAGAAGTGAGAATTGGAGGGGAAAGCCCATCAGATAGGGGAAAAAAAAAAAACAATGAATGTGCATGGTTAGCATAAATACAGACGTAAAAATAAGAAAATTGTTAGCATAGATGGGCTGCTAGGTTTAGTGCTTAGCGGTGGAACGATTAGCGAGACAGAAATGAACGCCGGATGAGGCAATGCTGGGGTTTATTTGTTGACCAAGACAGAAAAAGAGAAGACAAATGCTAACAGTTGGCAAATTTATTTTGTCAAAACTTTTTTCTTGGTATTTCCTTTTTGGTGGAATGAAGGCCCCGAACTCAGAAATTTAAAATATGTTCAAGAGGATCTTATTAGTGCAAAAAGAGAAGGAGATAAAGAGAGAGAGAGAACGCACATGTTAGCATTGTGAGCATATTTCACTCGTTAAATCAAGTGCTCTCAGGTTACTGGTGGAATTCGTTTCCTCGAGAGCTTTCTTTCCCTTGTGGAACTGGAACCTGTCCAGATGTCTCTTTCCACGCTTTCTTTCACTTCTTATTAAAGCGACTAAGTGTGTATCGCTAATCTCTCTCCCTCACCCTCTCTCTACTTTATTTCTACCAGCTGAATGGTTTAGTGTGCTCTGTTGACTTTAACAGCTTCAAGCCATTAGCAAATTAGTAAACCTAATATTAGCATTATATATCTGTCAAATATCACAGTATAACAGTAATACAATACAGATCACTACATTTAGTGACTGGGGAATGTGATTAGTGGTGATGCTAATCTCATAGCTAACGCAAACCGGTTTGTTTGTTAAATGTGTATTTTGTTAGCTGGATTTTTTTCTTTTTTTTTTCTTTTCATGTGGTAAATTTAGCTTGCGTGATGCATCTAGCACTGCTAACTGCTGTTCTGTCTAGGTAGATAGATGGATGTCTAGCTGTTAACCTCTCTCATTCTTTAATCTTGCAGCTACATCTTTACAGTTTTGTTTATCAAGAGTTTAGCTAGCGGGAAGCATCTAACTTGCAAACTGGTTAGCAATCTAACTTTCATTAATGTTATATACCTCTTTCGTTCTCTTACTGTTTATTGTTTAGTTTTAATAGATGTTTAGTTTGTTAGTCAGCCAGATGTCAGTCCTGTGGTAAATTCTGCTAGCATGATGCATCTAATTGGCGGTTTATTAAACTGGCTAAATGACATTAGTGTTAGCTGTGACGATAGATAGATAGCTGTATCTTTTCATCTGTATGAATAGATCTGTTAATCTCTTTCTTTTGCTTCATATATTTCCCTTTCACTCTTTATTGTTTTGTTTAATAGATGTTTAATTTGTTAATTTGTCTGGATGGATGGAGAGAGAAATAGACAGATCATTCTAGTTATCTGTCGAGCTGGTTATCTCTCTTTCTCTCTCTCTCTCTCTCTCTCTCTCTCTCGGATGGGTGGTGTTTCAGTATATGAGGGTTTTTTTTTTTCTCTCCTCTCACTGTTTGTGTGTTTGTGCATTTTGCCACCCTTTTATTGTTTGCCCTTGAACAAAAGCAGTCATGGTATTTTAACGCACATCAGCTTCTGATTGGACAGGAAAGGGAAGTGATGTCACCGCTGCCGAGGTGGGACACAGGACACAATGTGTTACACACACACACACCGTTCAGTTAGTCGTTATCTTCGCTCTTTGCACTGACGTGTGGACAGTGGAGAAAGTGTGTGTGTGGCATTTACATTTAAATAGGTTCTCTGTTCCCATGTGTGGCCTTAAACATGTAATTGGACAAGCTCGCTCTCACACACACACACACACACACACACACACACACACACACACACACAAGCATGGACCCTCATTACAGAGCCTTTCACAAGTGGACAATAATTATACACAACTTTTTTTAGGGTTCATGAACCACACACTTGTTCGACGCGATCACAAGTGTGTGTCAGAGCAATTGTGTGTGTGTGAATTGCAGACCCCATTTGTGTCACTCTTCACCCTGTTTCTGTCTAGGCTTGTTTTTGGTATGTAAATGCCATCTGTGCGTGTGTGTGTGTGCCTGTGTGTGTCCACCCTTATCTCACTCCTTCTATGTTGTCCTCACTCACACGCATGTTCTCAGTCAGCCGAGCAGAGAGTCACGTATCAGCGCCGGCTCTGTTTCCTCACCTCACCACTCTTTGTCTCTCTCTCTCTCTCTCTCTCTCTCTCTCTCTCACAGCCTGTGAACTTCTCTTCAGGAATCATGAAGTGAGGCACTGGAATTTGGAGAGGAACTGTAGTCTGAGTGGGTACAGAGTAATCAGGCACAGGGGCTGTGTTCTGTATTCTGATTGTTCAGAGTGGTTTAGAGGGCGGCACTTCGGTATGATTAATTCGATAGGCATTGTGGGAAATAAGTGCAGCCTGGATTAGTCACACTGGTGAAATGTTTTGCTGTTGGTCACGGTCATGCATGGGAACATCAATTCCGAGTCACAGACCGAGCTCGTTAACACAGGATGAAACTGTCGTTTAAAAGCCCACGTTATTGCACGTGTTCCAGTCACGGCCCCTAGGCACCTCGTTACATGAAACGAGCCAAAATGGCTGCTTAGAACATCATTAGCCTTTTGGCACTCACTTCATAAACAGGTCATTGCCAGGACAATGAGCTTTAGCGGTGCTGTCTGAAAACTAACGCCACACCACGAGATGCAGGGTTCTGAGGACTTTAGATTTTTCTCATTTAGTTTATCAATGAACATATCATCATATGATACACGGAAAGTTGAATGTTAATTTCATGAGGTTCTTTATCATGGCGTGACTAATAACAAACCATGTCATAAAGCTAAATATACGTAATGCTGTCTTTTTAGGTAAGAAATTATATAAATTGTTCAGTCTTGTAGCTGTGAGCACCACTTTATTTCTTTACAATATAATTTATTTATATATATATATTTTTTTCATTATTTGTCTTCTAGTAGATTTGTATCATAAAAAATGTGATGTCTGTTGTATGGTTTTAAATTTGGTTTTCAGATGTCTTACTAAGATGGTATTTGATATTTTATAGTATTTATGCGCAAAATGCAAAAAACAAACAAAACCCTGAAACACACTTTCATGTAGTGCTGTATTATTTGGTCCAAGAAAAAAATTAAGGGTTCTGAAGACCTGACGTTCATATGATTTAGGTTTTCATGTAAGACCCCTGTAGTATCACAGTTCATGAAGCTAAACATATTTAACTCTGTGTTTTTCAGAAATCGAGGCGAAGGAGGCGTGTACGTGGCTACGTGCTGCTGGTTTCCCACAGTACGCTCAGCTGTATGAAGGTAAGAGTCCAGTTTTCCATTTGAGTAGATTTTTTTTTCCATCTTTATGAATAGAAGCTTTTGACAGGAATAGTGCAGGGTGTGTGTATGTAGGTCACAAACGGGGCCCGGGCGCCTAATTGCTGAATGAACGACGCTGTGTGTCCTGACGCACGTCAGCACCCGAGGGAAAAACAATAACAAACACGTCTTCAGTTCTCATGTGAAAAACGAGGACCTTTTAATGTGTAAACATATTTAATATGGAATCTGGAGAATAAACATTTATGAACATTTTGCATCATTAAAATGCAATTAGTAGCCAAATTCAGTCCATTCTAGTTACGCACACGCTCTCTCTCTCTCTCTCTTCCCCCATCCCCCTTTCCTAAAACGCATTCCTGAGTTGGCTCAGGTTTGTCTTGCATCTCCTGTCCTCTCTTTGGGCTTGTAGTAAAACGTGCGCGCGCGCACACACACACACACACACACACAGGACAAAGTAAGTCAATGAAGCAAGGAGTGTAAGACATGTGATAGCACACCTCAGGCCTAAGTACCTTCCACACACACACACACATTTTGTTTGGATTCTGACCTGCAGCTATGTTCCCAGTCAACACGTGCTGCACGCGCTCAGATTCTAAAGCCCTGACACACACACCAACACACATATGCACAGTGAGGTGTGTATGGGTGTATGTTTGAGGGCTGTAAAGCTCACATTACTTCAGATAAAGATTCTGATAATAGAAAGTGAAGTGTGTGTGTTTTACATTCTCACCCTCATCTCCTTTTTTCTTTTATGTCATCTTTACTATTCTTTCTTTCCACTCCTCCCCCTTTTTTCTATTCTTCCATCTGCTTCTCCTCCTCCTTTCGTTCTCTCATACCCAGTTATCTCTCTCTTCATCTTTGGCTTTTTGTCCGTCACTGCTACCTTTCCATCTGTTTCTTTACCACCTTTTCTTTCTACTCCCTCGCCTTTCACTCCCTTAATACTCTTTCATTCGCTTTTTATCTCTATCATTTATTTCGTTGTCTCCTCTAGCTCGAACCCTCCATGCCTCCTGTTTCTTCATTACCCGTTCCTCTTCCATTCCTTTCCTCACTGCATCTCTTTCACTTTCCACCCCTCTCTCTCTATTATCATTAACGGTTCTGGTTTTGTTTGCGAGAGCCAACTGAGACGTGGGGGGGGTTATAAAGACACACAGACCTCTCAACAGCTCCTTGAGTACCTATTGTCATTCCTAATCTCACACACACACACACACACACACACCTATGCTAAAACAGAAGAGGAAGTTGCAGCCAAACAAATACAGCTGCAATGCATAAGAGGTGTGTGTGTGTGTGTGTGTGTGTGTGCCCCCCCACCCCTGACTCTTTAATCCACATCTTTCTTTGGTCCTGAGGTCAAAAAGCAGCTTCAGATGAGCCGACACGCAAAACACACACACAGACACACACACACACACACACATCGCAATGTTTAGTTTAGCTAATAACGTATAACAGTTGTGTTTGTTGCAAAATAATCAGAACATACGCACACTCCAATCACAATTGACTTGGTTTGTGCTTGTTGTCATGGTTACACATTAACATGGTTACACAATATTAGCTCTGTTGTTTTTAAGAACTGTGATTGCATAATGCGCAGCTGCTGGCCAATCAGACGCGAACTGGATTCTGATTGGTCAGCAGGCTTTGATTTTAGTTTTGTCGAACTGCATTGTTGACAGTAGCGCAGGTTTATTTTGCAAACAATGTTGATAGGGCTTTTTTTTTTTTTTTTTCCCCTGTCCGTTGTAAGGAGTCTCCAGTGTCGGTATGAGAGATTTGTAACAGTGTGAGGTAATTTTATTTCACGAGGCCGGAGTTTGTTCCTGGACGTTGAAATAGATTCATCTTTCTCAGTGTTTATTTTTGTTGTTTGTTTTTTAGATGGTCAGTTTCCCATCCAGATCTCGTCAGTCACCAGAGATCACGACTTTCTGGATCGAGATGCCATCGAAGCACTTTGCAGGTACACGCACACACACATACTCTGTCTTACACACACTCGCACATTCACATCTATCACCACTTGTCAGATTCCGGAAACTTTTACTGGCAAATAACATGCAAACTTTTATTGCCTGTACATGTCTCTCTCTCTCTCTCTCTCTCTCTGTCGCTCTTAAAAACAAATATGAATGATGGATCCCTGAGAATGGGGCGGAATTTTTACTTCTCATCTTACTACAGTCACACTGTACGCATTTAGCCAGGATGTTAGAGAAAGACAGGTAGCTTGAACGAGAGAAAGTGAGACAGGCCGAGAGGAAGAGTCACGTTTCTGAATGAGCGAAGGGGTCACGCCGAGCCCAGCTGGAGTGCTCAGACATCTGGAGGCCATTTCGTGGTGCCAGGACCCTTGGAGCAGACACACATATCTAAAGGCCCCTAACTGAAGGTCACATGACCCTATCCAGGTGGTGAGCAGGATAAGCCAGACGTCTCTTTTGTGGTCTTGTCGCCGACCCTTCAAACGAGTTTCTTCTCCTTTTTTTCCTTTTCCCCCGTCCCTTCCTCTCCTCTTTCTGACTTTCTGTAATCTGCAGCTTATCCCTCAACAGCTCATTATCAGGCAGTACTGCTGTGCTCATTCTTTTTCTTCATCTTCTTTAGGACCAGATTCCGGATTTAGCTTCTCCCCCCCCCCCCCCCCTTTCAATTCGAGACCACAGGAGTTCTTTTCAGATGCGACTTTTTCTAATTTGTGTGTTTGTTCATCTTGCAGGAGACTAAACACTCTTAACAAGTGTGCCATGATGAGGCTGGAGATCACTCCTCAGAGAAAAAGAGTAAGTTCTCTTCTTTCCTGTCTCCTCGTAACCTCATTGTCTGTCATCTTCCTTAATTAGAAGGAAAGTTTTATTCATCCTGGCAGGACTTGTGACCTGAAGGCATGAGTAAAAACGTACGCCTGTTACGGGTGAAATGAGAGGCTAGTGTTGGCTCTTTCACTCTTTCTTTTCCTTCTGTGCTGGGTTTTGTGTTCCCTCCCATCTTCACAGATTTTTCTCACTTGCCAAAAAAATAAAAAATGAAGAGGATATCCTGCCTAGTTTGGCATTATGGGTTAGTCTGTCTACATGGTTACGGAATGTACGTGTGTGTGTTTGCTTGCTTACACACAGTCTATGATCCATGATTTCAAAACAGGCGTGTCAGGAATGCATTGACAAACAAGCCGTCTATATAATCACGGTAGAGGCCAAGACTTAACCAAATAAGCACAGTGTTTATGGAGGTGTTTTTGGTGCACACTACAAGGCCCGAACAATAGCCGCCTTGTCGAGGATGTCTGTGTGTGTCCTGGTATGAAGGCAGATGACCCCGGTGGTGTCGTCCGGTGCCCGTAGCGTTAAAGAGAAAGGTCATAAGCCGACTTAAGGAAGTGATTGTGCCTCCTTTCAGGGCGGCAGACTCCAACTATCCTTGGAATGCATTGATCTTCATGCTCCTGGTCATAGCTTGACCCCTGTCCTCTTCATTCCTTTCTCTTCAGATTCTCCTTACATTTTTCTTTTATGGAGAAATTAGACAACATTTGCAAATCACCCCAGAAGTCTGATTTGTCTCAGCAAATATTCATATTGCTAGAAATCTTTTATTCATTGTTATGATCCAACACTTTATTCAGGGTACTAGGGGAAGATTTACTAGGGGAACCACATTTTTTTGGGTTCTTGCTCTTGATCAAAGGCTTCCCGAGCCTCAGGGGCTGTCAGCTAACTACGAGTTTTAAGAACCTTTTTCCGTTGCTGTTATTATCCACCGTGGAAGAGATGCCTTTGACAGGGACGGCCAGTTTAAGTACAGGTTTCCTGCCATGAAGAGCAAAGTTACACGCTTGCTAAGGTCATGACCAGTTCAGTGTCATTAATCATACATCAATTCATTTACAGTACAGTTCACATTGTCAAGCGTTTGAGGACAGGGCTCAGGCCTCAAAGATTCAGAGTAGACGTTTGCATGGTATGACTTGAGCGGAAAAAACCACCGGAATTTAGAGCCATGCCTTGCTGTGGTATAGGTGGGGTTTTTCTGATAGCCTTGGATTCTAATGGGGGAAGGGGACTAGACCAACCTAAATCTCCAGCTGGAGGGTAACCCCACCAAAAACTTAACCCCCACCCTTTTATCCCCTGAGGGGGAATAGATTACACAGATTAGAGAGAAGGAATGGTGGACGTTTGGCTCTTGTGACATTGTGAAGAAAATCACAGTAACAGATTTTCCCACTCAGTTGTCATCAATTTGGTCATATTATCCGCTTAAGAGGACAGGGAGTGTTAGGACATCGAAGTGGAAGTTCTTTAAGACTGAATGAATGATCCTAAAACTGACCTCTCACTGGCCTCCCTGGAGAATCAGTTTGCAAAACAGATTATCCATCAGACTGTAGTCCACACAGAAGATACAGATTGTACCTGGCGAGCTAGTGCTACTGTAATAAAGCTGAAAATTGCTTAAAAGTCCTTAACCCTAAACTCCTCAGCTGTATCTTGTCTGCTTGTAAATGTAAATCTGATTATTATGTTTGTCGAGCTGTTTTTATTCCAGACAATATTGTTTACCTTGTCAAAATCTTACATTGATTCCAGAGTGAAGACTCCGATGAAGATGAGCCCTGTGCCATTAGCGGCCGTTGGACCTTCCAACGAGACAGCAAGCGGTGGTCCCGTTTGGACCCGTTGGACCTGGATGTCTTCACATCTGCAGCAGGAGATTCCATTTCCACCACTTCGTTCCTCTCCTCTCAGGATAAGCGTCTGCCTGGGGGCCACCTCCTCCGGGAGAGGGTCAGTGCTAGCGCTGAAAGTGTGCTAACAGATCTCAGTGAACAGCCCGAGATAGGATCCTTGCACAGTGCTGGAAGCGGGGGTCATGGAGGGTCACGTAGTATCACAGTCCCATCCAGTCCAGCGAACACCTATTCCAATGTTGCTACAGCCTCTACGACCCGTGCTAGCTCTGTTGCCAGTGTGTGCTCTTCTGGGACTTCCGGTGCCAATGAGGATTCCTTTTCTGAAGGCATTCCCTCACCACTAGAACATGGAACTTTTGCATTTGATGCCAGAACCCTCTCAAGAAGTAGTGGAGATGGTAAAAGCACACGGTCACGGGCCAAGAGCTTCTTGAAGCGTATGGAAAGCCTGCGACTGCGTAGCAGCAGCCTGTCTTCAAAGCGCAAGAAAAAAGGGGCAATCAGCAGTGGAAGACTAGAGATTAGCGGTCCAGTTTTAAAGGAAGGCCTGGATGAGGACAAGCTGCGACAGCTTAACTGTGTCGACATCGCCACACTGGAGCACAGCGGGACCCACAACCGCAGCATCTCCTACTCCACACAGACGAGCAGCGGAAGCACAGGCAGCAGCAATTCAGAGACGAGCAGTGGAAGTGCTGTAAGTACACCCAGTCCGATCACAAGGGCACGGAGCCACAGCACAGCGGCAGGCTCGATAAAACGAGTTGGGATGTACCTGGAAGGATTTGACCCATTCAGTCTTGCTCAGGAAAATGAAAACCTGGAAATTCGGAACTGTGGGAAAAGGCCTGGACCGAGCATGACCACAGAGAACAACCTACGGAACCGCAAAAGACCTGATGAGAGGCAAGCGGAGAATGAGAGGATAGACGAGGAAGCTGGTGTGATATATTTTTACCTTCCTGACGGGCACAAGCCGGGCACCTTTCCCAAGTCACTTGCCGATGGGAGTTCGAGTCAGCGAGGCGACAGCAGGGCACAACGCAGGTCCTCCACCTCACTAGACAGTCGGTTGAGTTTCTATGACAATGTGCCCTTCCCTGAAATGGGGGATGAGGAAGAGGATGAACCAGAGGGCGAGGAGGAAGAGCCAAAGATCGAGGACGTACTAGAGCGAGTGACTGGCTTTAAGCGACTGGTCACCGCATGGACAGAATCAGGGCCTGGGGAGGAAGAGGAGGAGGAAGAGGAAGGAGACTCAGACTCTGCTTTGGACTCTGCTTCTCCTTGTCCTTCATCGCCGTTGCAGAACCGATTGATGGAGACGGAGAATGGAAGCGACCAGGAGAGCACAGGGAACCCGCTAGGCGAGCAGGATGACACGGTTAGCGCAAGAGAGAGACGGGACTCTGGCGTGGGAGCATCCCTCACGCGGACTAACAGGTAGGATATTGAAACAACTGAACAACATATGAACCATCTGTGAACCTGTGAATGAGTTCGTAACAGGTTTTTTTTTTTATCCATTTAAGGCAAGGTAGAAGGCGAGGCAAGATAGTTTCTGTAATTACGTACTATATTGCAGCTATAAATTATCTTACTGTTTCATGTGAGTGTAATGTATAAGGGTTAGCCTTGTGATGGACATGTTCGGGATGTTCAGGATGGCAAGCGCTGCCCCAGTAGTTCCTGTTCCAGAGAAAGGTTCTTACTCTCGAGATCTTGAACAGTTGCTCAACATGCTGATTTCACTATAGAAGGTTTTGCTTAGAAGTTCTATGTTTTGTCATGTTCAGTGGTGCATAAATGGTAACCTGTGTGTGTGTGTGTGTGTGTGTGTGCATGTTTTGCAGGCCACAGAAACTGCGCTGGCCCAGTTTCCAGAACTCGCACCGTCCCAGTTTGTCATCGTCCTCGCTGCAGCTTGCCTGTCAATCAGTATTGCAGATGAACCTGATGCAGAAATACAGCATGCTGAAACTCACGGCTCTGCTGGAGAAACACACACCAACCAACAAACATGGCTTTAGCTGGTGAGTCTCTCTCACACACACGCACAAACACACGCAGGCAGGTCTTACAGTGTGAGACAAACACCCGGAGTGTAAAAGTTCAAGGCTGTCTATGTATGTCAATATGTGTGTGTGTGTGTGTGTGTGTTTGCATGGCTCTTCCCTGCTTTGTCTCTTTTTGTTTATCCTCTTACTGAGGAAGGTGGAAACAGATTTCAGCTGCCCTTCGCCTCGGGAAACTTCCTTCACACACACACACACACACACACACACACACATACATATATATATATATATATATATATATATATATATATATATATATATATATATATATATATAATTTTTTTTTACCGCACCACTGTAATCAGCCTAAATATTACAATTTAACATAACAACGCTTGTGTGTGTGTGTGTGTGTGTATCAGGGCTGTACCAAAGTTTATGAAGCGGATGAAAGTGCGCGACTCAAAGGAGCGGAGTGTGTTTGGCGTGCCGCTGCAGGTGAACGTGCAGAGGAGCGGACAGCCTCTACCGCAAGGCATCCAACAGGCTATGCGCTACCTCCGCAACCACGGCCTCGACCAGGTGTGTGAGACACACACACACACGTACATGCACGGAGGAACGCATGCACACGCACGTACACTTTTTACCCAGGTGTGTAAGGGTCCTGATGTCTCCCCTGCAGGTGGGCTTGTTCAGAAAGTCAGGGGTGAAATCGCGCATTCAGGCTCTGCGCCAGATGAACGAATCGTGCGGCACAGAAGGAGGTGGAGTTAGCTACGAGGGCCAATCAGCTTACGACGTGGCGGACATGCTGAAACAATACTTCAGAGATCTACCTGAACCGCTGTTCACCAGCAAACTGTCCGACACGTTCCTGCAGATCTATCAATGTAAGTGTGCGCACACACACACACACACACACACACACACACACATAACTGTTATGATAAATTTCTTCATTTTGGTTATAGTTAGAATTTTTTATATGGTACCTCTTCTTTTTTTTTCTTTTTTTTTACGTTTTGCCATTTAATTGTACATTTTTAACCTACAATTTTCACTTTAAAATTTTTAAATTTCTTTTAAATATAAGTTTAATTTTTTTAAATCTCTTTACCTTTTTGTGTATGTATTTTCACTGCATTTTTAACATTTATTTTTATTTAGAATTAAATAAAAATATATATATAATTTTAGACTTGTTTTGTTTGTTTTTCATTTGTACGTTTTATTTTACTTTATTTTTAGCATTGTTAGCATTTAAAAAAATTCTTTTTTAACCATGACTCATTTTAAATAATTTGCATTAACATTTTACAAACTTGCCAAATTAAAAAATTCCTTACATTTCTAAGTTTTTTTCATTTTTATTTTAAAGAAAATTGTACTTTTAAAACTCCCATCCTTCCCCCTTCTTAACTGGCCAGTCTTAGTGACTCTATGTCTCCCCTACAGGATGCCCTTAATCTCCCATTCAATCCAGAATTCTGATTTCATTTATTAAACATTCTGTTATAGGTTTTATTTTATTTTTGGCCGCCTTTTCGAAAGGTCATTCTTGTTTTCCCGAAAATGGAACGGATGGCAAATGGATGTTTTGAACGCCACATCATGCGCACTCATGAATCTTTCATGATATTCTGGATTCTGTGCCTGAAAACATCTTTGAAACAAACATGCTTTTCTTTCTTTTCTTTTTTTTTTCTTTGGGGTGAATTTTTAGTCCACGTGTAATTTATGTGAAAACCAGCTGCGCTGGAAGGTTCTCAGACCCAGGCGTGTGTATGTATAGCTGACCATGGGTCAACATTCCTTTTGGACAAGTGGCTTCTCTGTGTGTGTGAGTTCCCATAGCCTGAGGGTGGTGAAAATATATTACACACATTCTTACATAACTGACATTTAGCATTCCAGCTCTTCATAGCTCTTAAAGACTCCCTTAGGCATAATTCCCAGCATGCCTCTGATTACAACATCCTCGAACACAGGACTCTTGTTCTCCCATTTAGGCTCCAAATGTGCGGTAACAAGAACTGGTTTATTACACGATTTATAAAAAATGCAAATCATTCCAAAAACAGATGAAATAATCCGTAATATAATGTACAAACTGTTAAACCTGCTGAACCTAAGCTAAGCTGTGCTAAGCACTAATACTGCGGTTACCGTGTTTGCTTCAACCAAAAAGAATAAAAATCTATGACTAATAACCTCAGCCGTGACGAAGAACAATAACAAATAAAACTAATGATGCGTTCAGATTATTAGCCAAACTGTCATGCTAGTCTGTTTCTCAAAACCGGATTAGCAAAGAATTTCTACATCGCAAGTCATGAGATAAAATCAATGGTTTTATGCATGATTTTTTTTTTTTCATTTGTAGGACTTGTGTAACTTCGCAAGAGCGCTAGTTTACTGGACGTTGATGCTAACGCTTGAGCTAGCATCACTGCTTTGGAGCTCTTGGCTTGTGGCTCGTCTCAGGGTCGTTATTTGTGATTGATGGCACCACGGTGTCAGTATCTGTCTAATTAGCTTAAATGACGCTAATTAGCCTACATTTTCCTGTAGTGTTTTTTTCTCCCTTTACTTTGGATTAGCAAGAAATTGTACCATATTTAAATTTCATTTAGTTGCATTTGAAATAAAAAAAAAGCAAAAAAATACATTAACGATTATTCCTTTTAAACCTCAGATACCCTTTTTAGTCATTAGCTGGTGTCTATAGACGTGATGTTGTAACGACAAAATTACAACTAGTTTAACATTGCGCTGTCCGTTTCTCCGGCAGTTATTCCCGTGGAGCAGCGTTTGCAGGCGGTGCGCGCGGCGGTGTGCCTGCTCCCCGACGAGAGCCGTGACGCTCTACACACCCTGCTGTGTTTCCTGAGCGACGTTGCGGCGAACGTGAGCGAGAACCAGATGACCTGCACCAACCTTGCCGTGTGTCTCGCACCATCACTGTTTCACCTCAACACAGCACGCCGGGACGCCTCCTCGCCCAGGTGAGCATCCTATATGTATACGCAAGGTACGTTCACTAAGAAAAGGGATAGCTGTTGTATAGATTGTAACGAGCGGGTATATGTGTGTGTGCTGCAGAGTGATGAGCAGGAAGAACACACTGGGCAAACCCGACCAGAGGGACCTGAACGAAAACCTGGCAGCCACCCACGGCCTCGCACACATGATCCAGGAGTGCAGGAAACTCTTTCAGGTTTGACACTTTCGCACTTTCCGCAACCGAGTGTCACAGATCAATATTGAGATTTTTATTATTATTTTTAATGCAATTAATTGTGCAGTACAAATTATAAGCATTATGGGATTTTACAGATTTACATGTTAGAAGTCAAAATTATGTGTCTATACTGTAAATCTTAAAGTAATGAGTTTTTAAGGATGAATAATGACGTTACACTCAGTGTGTGTATAGTTGAAAGATTTTTCATAGCTGTTACTGATGGTAACGTTGTTCTATAAGAGGCACACACGCATACACACACATGCACACACACTTCTGTTGGTGGAATATATGCTGTAAGCTTCATATGTTAGCATAAAATAATGAAAGTCAGCCCAAAGTCAAACACGTGTTTCCATGACGCAGTCCAAGGCTGGCAGTGTGACATTTTGTAAATAAATATTCAAGGACACACACACACACACACGTGTTTTGAATTGTGGGGACCGGGGTTTTTCAGTTGCCACCAACTTAATGATGAGCTGGTCTTCAGAAAGTTTACTACACAGACACCATGATTATGAAATTACACATGACAATGAACCCCCCCCCCCCACAAACACACACTACTAATTGTGGGCACCTGATTTTCCCACTGTATTTACAGTAATCAGGTCCCCACAATGTTTGACACAAAAGCACACTGTTACTTGTTTCTTACTGACTAAAATAGGTGTACATACCTTCATTTAGGGACTGGATTTTGTGTATTAAGTGTGAGGTCCACATAAACGCGCGCACACACATACATACATTTGCCTTTTGCTAATACAATCTTTTTCTATCTATACAATCTATTGGCTTAAATAGGGTCATCCTGATCCAATAATAAATCAGTCATCTAATTTCCGCTCTTGGTACAATTGCACTCCGCCTGCAGCTCTACAAATATTCAGTCATTTGATTTAAATGACAGGACACACACACACACACACACACACACACACACACACACACACACACACACGTATACACATGCACAGGAAGACACGACCGTATCAGGTCACAGACTTGCACAAAAAGGAAGAGGGTATAGACACAAACAGGATTACACACACACAAACAGGATGAGAAATAAATCGCCCTATCGCTGTACAGCTGATCAGAAAACTGAATTTATCGTTTTATTTTCATGCCTGGCAGCTGTTACACACAGCTGGGAGTGTAAACAAGAGAGGACAGGAACAGGGCAGACAATAACAAGGCAAGATCCTTTGTTCCTCATGGGTTGAAATGTGATAAGCGAAGCAGACTATAACAAATCTTGTTAAAATGTCCAAACGTTTTCCGATCAGCCGATACGTTTTCGCTGGTCCTTTAGCGTTCTTCTGGATGCTGCAAAAAACAATGACAAGGAAGACTAATAGCTACCAGTTGAGCAAAATGCTGGATTTCTTTCCCCAAGACTTCCAGATACATTCATACTTGACATTGTAAAACTTTGCAAATCAGTCCATCGTTAATTTCCTGCCTGCTGTGCTGCAAGCTAAACCTGGTTCCCCCCAGTCTCAAGGGGAACGCGCCTGTTTTGAGGTTCATGTTGATCATTAACGTCTTTCTCCATCTGCTTCAGATCCCTGAGGAACTCTCCCGCTGCAGGAACTCGTACATCGAGCAGGCGTTAATTCCCCCACGCATGGAGGACCTGCTGGACGACTCCCAGACCTACAGGAACCTCATTAAGCAGAGCATGGATGCACTTCTAAAAGAAGCCAAGGAAAAGTTCAAAGGTTACGACACCTGCTCGACACCTGAACAGGCTGAACTCGCATGTAAAAAGGTACAACATGCTTGTCATCTCTTCTCAGACTGCCAAAGGGTTCTTCTTTACTGTCATGTTTCATTACAGTATTACGGTATAATGAAGGTGTGTGTTGGTGCAGGTGCATGATGGCTGGTCTCTGCGTCAGTGGAAGGTGTGTGTCGAGGTGCCGGCCGGAGCAGACGAAGTGCTGCAGCGAATCGTCCGTGAGCAGGAACGATGGGACGAAGACCTGCTGGAAAGCCGAGTGATCGAAACAATCGACAACAACACAGATATTTATCAATACATCCGCAACAACATGGCGCCCAATCCAGCTACTGACTTCGTGGTGCTGAGGTGAGTGGCCGGTACACAATGGAGGGATCTCATGGTACATGTGCAATCTGTGGCAGTGATGAACTCTAAACATGCATTTTAACCTTATGTGCGTGTTTCAGGTCGTGGATGACTGACCTCCCTAAAGGTGCATATGCATGTGTGTGTGTATCAGTGGAGCACGAGGCTGCACCGGTGCTCTGTGTGCGTGCCAATGTGATGACATCACGCTACCTCATAGAGCCTAGTGGCGCAAACAAGAGCCGTGTCACACACATCTCCAGAATAGACCGCAGGTACGCACACTCAAGACACTGTCATCACACAAAGGACACAAATATCAAATTAACACAAATTCCTGTAATGGTTTATGGGGACATGGTCACATCCGGGTGTAATAGTGAGTACCTCTAAGGAAGTTCATGTACATACAGCATGTGACGTGTTCAGGATACAGTTACAATGGGGAAGAAACTGAGGACATGTCCAATCAGGTCCTCACTACCCCATGCAGGGATAATGCTTAAAGAGGTCCTCACAAAGATGTGTGTGTGAGACTCACTTGTGTGTTTGTTGGTATGTTTCAGGGGTCGGTGTCCAGAGTGGTATAACAAGCTCTACGGCCACATGTGCGTCTCTGAGCTGGTGCGGCTACGAGACTCTTTCACCTGTCCACTGGACAAATAGACACTTGCACATGCACACACACCGGGACCAAAGATGATGGAGTGTATGAATTGTGCACGGGGGCTTACAAAGCCGGCATGTTGATCCTTCAAGCTACAGAGGTCAGAGGTCGTGGCTTTTTCATACCAATATAAAAGGTCACATGGACACACCTGAAAGACTGGAATGGACCACCTGCTGCTGTGACATCACTGATGATGTCACGGGAGGACTTGAATTGGAGGGGGGGGGTACTGCTTCTGAGAAGCAAGATGTGTGTGTGTGTGTGTGTGTGTGTGTGTGTGTGAGTGAGATGTCAGATGTGAGATGCACTGGCACCCTAGTACAGAACAGTATGTACACCTCTGTGTGTGTGTGCGCATGATTATTCACGGCTCTTTCACCATATATGCCTAGATGATGGATTGATGGATGGATGGAGGGATGTTCCTAAATAAATTAGAGATAACAGAAGGGGCGGGGGCTGGAAAACCTCAACAAAGAACGAATGAGGAGTGAACGTCCGAGTGCGCTAACGAGAACTGCTTTCATCTCATCACTTGTACAAACTTGCGTACGATGTATTTAAAGGACCTTTTAAATTTCCATCTATGTTAATAATGTTGGCGATCTGGTCTTGTTTAGTTTAATTCATTCATTTTCTGGCTTGTAAACTAATGAAACAAAGATTTGATTCCAGAAAAAAACGAAACGATGAATATTAGGTTTGTTTTTGACGTCTTTCCAAACAGTTTCAGCTAAACATTGAGATTAGTTGGATTGTTAAAATCGCTGGATTCACATTTGAATTCCAAAAAATTTCATTTAATTATGATTATGCTTGTTGTCATGGTTACGGTCCAGCATAGCTACATTGTAATATTATTATTTTAGAACTTTGATTAATAGCGAGTAAGTTCTACAGCTAGTTTCTGTTGATCCTATTATGTAAAGCAGCTCCAATTTCCGACAATCATCAGGCGCCCTGATGTAAAATTTTTAGTTTAATATCTGATGGAACAGAAGCGTTTCTTGCTGGTGCACTCAGACTCGTTTATAAAGCTCGAGTGACTTAAACAAACAGGAAGTGTTTTGTAGGCAGAACGAGAAGCTCGTCAGGAGAATACTTGTCATGTGATGCGGTAAAAGGTGGCGCTTGAGTAATGGAGATGATGGGAATACAAGAATAAGGATTGTGTGTGTGATGGCGAAGTGTGTGAGGAAAGAGGGATCGGGTTCGCGGAGTGCAGAGTAGCTTTAAAGCACAATAGCAGCTAAGCACAACATTAGTTAACGTTTCTCTGAATCTGCATTCATGCTTGTAAGCATCGAGCCTCCTGTGTCGCTCGGGGGGGCGTGGCCTATTTAGTGTATGTTATTTTTTGTCATATGTACACACAATTTTTATTCAACACTCTAAATATTCGCATATGAATAATTTTCCCCCCACATTTTTGGGGTAACTAACTTGGGAACTGAAAAAAAACATTGGTTTATAAACAGCGTAAAGTTTGATCGGCTTGGATTTGTCCTGGAACGTATGTAGCGTCTGTAGCTTTGTTGTTTGCTATCATGAATGTCGAGATAGCGAACAGTCACGTATTTATCACTTTCCCGCTGCTAGCGATGATGTAGGCTCCGCCCTCTTGCGCTGGTGATGCTGATGGTCACTATCGAAATGTGATTTTTTTATTTTATTTTTTTTTACATTTTTTGACAGTGTTAATGTTAATGAAGTAATGTTGCAAAAAACACAAACACTTATTTATGCTCATTCACTCAAACAGAAAACGTTGTACAGATAAATATATATACTGTATATATAAGAAAGAAACGCTGCTTGGGTTTTCCTCCACTTTCTCCACAACAACAATTTCCTCATAACGACATCATTTGCATATAAAACTTTGTCAAGTGTAAGAAACCTGAATGTTGACGGCAAATTATTAACAATCTTAACAAACTTTATATTAACAAACTTCCTAAACGCGGCATTTCTGTGCGTCTCTGTCCGTAAAAGCTTCGCCATCCGCCGCCGGCCCCGTCTGCTCCTGTGCCATAAACGTGTGTGTGTGTGTGTGTGTACATTAAGACAGCGCATGACTGAACGTTAATTTAAGGCTTTGTGTATTTAAACAGATATATTGGGATTTTTGTATCTTATTTTATTGTAAAGGTTACCGCTTAAAGTTACAGAAGATGAGAAAATGGTTTATCTTTTTTATAATTAATATTATTTCTGTACAGATTATTCGCAAAGTGCACTATTAAATGTATTCAAATCAGATCGATTGGAGGCACTGGTTTTACTGGTCGGTGTCTGGTCTCTCTCTCTCTCTCTCTCACTCTCACACACACACACACACACACACACACACACACACACACACACACGTCAGAGCTGATGCACACATTTCCAGAGAAATCACGTTCACAACTGAGAATCCCTGACATTTTACATCACTATCCTTACATCCTGAAACAGAGATCCGTCTCTCTCCTCACACACACACACACACACACACACACACACACACACACACACACACACACACATACGTTGTGGGAAAGGAGGAAGATAAGAGCAGGGAGAGTGTCAAACATTCCTTCCTGTGAAAGCACTGAACCTAACTTTCCCACATGATAATTACATACAGAACATGTTTTAATATATTTTACTAAAGTATCAGCTAACTGATTAGCCTAGCTTAGCATAACCTATGTTTGAGCAGTTCATCACATCACGTAACACTTAATGTTCCAAACATACACGCGGTTATTTCTTGTGATCTTTAAAACATTTTTACTGAAAAAACGATTTTCTCCTGATATGAACTTTGACCTTTTGATCTTGTTTTATTTAAAAAAAAATTTATGTTAAAGATAAAGTTAAGGAATTTTAAATGTTTATAAATGAGTTGATATTTTTTGGAGGTATTTATAAGTTTATCTCCACATCTACAGGGTCAGCCAAAAAAATGTATACACATTTCAGGACAAGAATAATAGTATGATGTATAACATTATCATAATATTATCATATACATCAATATATAATGTATAGCAATACATTTGGTATTCATATATTTATACAATATTTATTTTCCTGAAGTGTATAAATCTTTTATTGACTGTATATTAGCAAAGGGGCCAGGGGTAGCTCAGTGGTTAAGGCATTGGACTACGAAGATCCCAGGTTCAAACTACCAAGTTGCCACTGTTGGGTCCTTGAGCAAGGCCCTTAACCCTCAACTGCTCAGATGTGTAATAAAATAAAAATGTAAGTCGCTCTGGATAAGAGCATCTGCCAAATGCCTAAATGTAAATCTTCAATAATTATTATATATTGGTTCCTAAAGTGTCCACCAGGTGGCGCATCAATACATTACTTCTTGCAAAGTCATCAACCTGTACATTTTCTTAAACAGATAGTACCAGTAATAACAGAACCGCTGTTGAGAATAATTAATTCCTTACTCAGGATTGGTTATGTTCCAAAATCTTTTAAAATTAGCAGTTATCAAACCAATAATTAAGAAACCTGACCTTTTTTAATTCTAGTAGGAATTAAGGTTACATGACCTCTCCTGGCTCAGATCCTATTATACATTTTACATTATGTGACTGTGACCATACCTAACTGCCATCTCGCCTCTTATTCTCTTCCTCCCCCTCTTTCTCTTTCCTCTCTCCCCGTCTCCCCCTTTCACTCTTTCTCTCTCTCTGTCGAGCTACACATGTCATTCCTGAGCTGCCAGTGATCCAGACACCCTCTGCCCTCCGGACCTGTCTGATCCATCCTGGTGCCTGATACAGCTTTAAATATCTGTATGCTTTTAATTATCACTAGTATTATTATTGTTATTATTATTAAGCTGTCCATTTAAGAAATGGCTCCAGTTCAGCAAAACCTTTCCACTATGTGACATTTTTCTATGAGTCAAATGTTGCCCCCTGGTGGTCAGTACATGAACTTAAACACATGATATTTTATGTAAAAACCACAATGTCCACAATTACACAGAATTAGATTAATGGTGTATAAATGAGTGAAATTACCTTATAATACAAAAATTGTGCAAAAATTTAAAATTAGGTAAAAATGGTTTCAATATTAACCCGACGCCTGTCAGCAAGTGATTTCTAGTTATTGAATTGTTTTAATTAGTTTTTACCTTAAAAATTGGCTGCATTCTGACAGTCCTGGGGCCTCATTGTACAAAGACTTGTGTTGAATTCATACTAAAAAATTGCGTATGGACAAAGCTGTAAATGTGCGTACGCAGTAAAAAAATCTGATGTATGAAACATTGCGTACGCGGAATCCCACGCATATTCTCTTTGTACATCCCTTTATAGCAATGTGCGTGCAGTCGATTGCTCCGATTACATTAGGAAAACCGGCGATCGCTGCAAATTGCGCTTTAATGTTTGGCTGGTCAACTGCATGGTATGGAAACCTTATATAACTGCTAGACGGGTGATCCCGTCCCATACAGCTGGCATTGCACGGCTCAAAGACGACTGGCTTAACCCCGAGCGGTCTGCCAGTTCCCTTTGGAAAGAACCAGTTGCCAGGAAACCAAGCGTTGTCAGCACCTGTAACGGGTAATGCGTGGCTCCTCACTGTGTCTCTTTCCAAATCTGTACCCAACTCAGCACAGAGCTCCAAGAGGATAGCTCTTGGAAATCTGAAACGGCTAATAAGCCAGTCATCATCATGGGCCAGAAATCACTGTGATCCCTAAAAACGCGTTCCCTTCGGATTCGGCCATTGACGATGTCCTCTAATAAGGCCAACACTGCCATTGCCATAGACTAAGGGTTGTATACATTTGAAAATGCTTTTATATGTTCTAAATCACATAATTGGTAGAAACATATTGTGTCAAAAGTTTAATTACACTAATAAAGTTTAATTACACTTACAGGTTCAGTTTAGTTTACCTTTATTACGCGACCTGAAACAAAAATCAGGATTTTATTAAAAGAAACTAAATTAAAAACTACTAAAACCTTTAAATTAAATTGCAATTCTTTTTATTTCAACAGAAGTCAATATAATTATATTATATTATTAGCATAATATACATCAATATAACGTATAGAAATACATTTAATATTAAAAAATATTTATACAATATTCCTTTTCCTGAAGTGTGTATAAATCTTTTTACATTAGCAAATCTCCAATAATGATTATATATTGGTTCCTAAAGTGTCCACCAGGTGGCGCATCAATACATCACTTGATGAAATTTGGCTAAGGAACCCTTTTTCAAATAAATAATATCATATAGTATGCAATTTTATCACTGTTAAATGGTTTAATAAAAATGTATATACAAAGGAAATGGAAATGTTTTAATTTTTTTCAAAACCAAGTCAAAGTTGTGATTTTTGTGACTTGTGTGTTTTATAGATGTTCAACTATGAAAGGGAAAGTCTGAATTATTGGTTCTGAACATTACTAATATTAATACAGTCAGCTGTGGCGACCCCTTGATAGGAGAAGCCGAAAGAATAATAACAACAGCGTGTTACAGTTTCTATATGACCCAATTTTTAACAGTGAAAAACTCTCACAAATACATACATGACACCAAGAGATACGAGTAGCTAATTCACTTAGAAATGAAGTGTAAGATTTATCGCTAGAGGAATTGATCCCGCGTCCAGTATAAACACCATCAACTGTCAAGCTCAAGGTTTTCACAAGACTTTGACAAATTGATGTAAAGTAGCTGGTTAAGTGACTTACAGTTGTGTGAAAAACTATTTGCCCCTTCCTGATTTCTTATTCTTTTGCATGTTTGTCACACTTAAATGTTTCTGCTCATCAAAAACCGTTAACTATTAGTCAAAGATAACATAATTGAACACAAAATGCAGTTTTTAAATGAAGGTTTACGTTATTAAGGGAGAAAAAAAACTCCAAATCTACATGGCCCTGTGTGAAAAAGTGATTGCCCCCCTTGTTAAAAAATAACTTAACTGTGGTTTATCACACCTGAGTTCAATTTCTGTAGTCACCCCCAGGCCTGATTACTGCCACACCTGTTTCAATCAAGAAATCACTTAAATAGGAGCTACCTGACACAGATAGGTAGACCAAAAGCACCTCAAATGCTAGACATCATGCCAAGATCCAAAGAAATTCAGGAACAAATGAGAACAAAAGTAATTGAGATCTATCAGTCTGGTAAAGGTTATAAAGCCATTTCTAAAGCTTTGGGACTCCAGCGAACCACAGTGAGAGCCATTATCCACAAATGGCAAAAACATGGAACAGTGGTGAACCTTCCCAGGAGTAGCCGGCCGACCAAAATTACCCCAAGAGCGCAGAGACAACTCATCCGAGAGGCCACAAAAGACCCCAGGACAACATCTAAAGAACTGCAGGCCTCACTTGCCTCAATTAAGGTCAGCGTTCACGACTCCACCATAAGAAAGAGACTGGGCAAAAACGGCCTGCATGGCAGATTTCCAAGGCGCAGATTTTCTTTTAAGCAAAAAGAACATTAAGGCTCGTCTCAATTTTGCTAAAAAACATCTCAATGATTGCCAAGACTTTTGGGAAAATACCTTGTGGACCGACGAGACAAAAGTTGAACTTTTTGGAAGGTGCGTGTCCCGTTACATCTGGCGTAAAAGTAACACAGCATTTCAGAAAAAGAACATCATACCAACAGTAAAATATGGTGGTGGTAGTGTGATGGTCTGGGGTTGTTTTGCTGCTTCAGGACCTGGAAGGCTTGCTGTGATAGATGGAACCATGAATTCTACTGTCTACCAAAAAATCCTGAAGGAGAATGTCCGGCCATCTGTTCGTCAACTCAAGCTGAAGCGATCTTGGGTGCTGCAGCAGGACAATGACCCAAAACACACCAGCAAATCCACCTTTGAATGGCTGAAGAAAAACTAAATGAAGACTTTGGAGTGGCCTAGTCAAAGTCCTGACCTGAATCCTATTGAGATGTTGTGGCATGACCTTAAAAAGGCGGTTCATGCTAGAAAACCCTCAAATAAAGCTGAATTACAACAATTCTGCAAAGATGAGTGGGCCAAAATTCCTCCATAGCGCTGTAAAAGACTCGTTGCAAGTTATCGCAAACGCTTGATTGCAGTTATTGCTGCTAAGGGTGGCCCAACCAGTTATTAAAGACAGATTCACAAGTAATCTGCCGGATCTGTCCCAATTTCTTATTAGACCCCTAAATGCAGATGATCTAGATGAAGTGACTAGCAGCATGGGCACTATTCTTACCAGTACATTAGACACTGTTGCTGCCATCAGATTAAAAAAAGTCAGAGATAAAACATTTGCACCGTGGTACAACAGTCATACTCGCGCCCTAAAGAGAGCAACCCGTAACCTCGAGCGAAAATGGAGGAACACTAAATTAGAAGTTTTTCGAATTGCGTATAAAGACAGTATGTTCAGCTATAGACAGGCTCTAAAAACTGCTAGGACTGAGCATCTTAGCCAACTGATAGCAAGAAACCAAAACAATCCCAGGTTCTTATTTAGTACAGTGGCTCGCCTAACAAAACCTAAGATGCCCGCAGAGAGTATCCCATCACAGTTTAGAAGTGAAGACTTTATGGACTTCTTTAATGAAAAAATCAATAATATCAGGAAGAAAATAATGGAGGTTCAGCCTCTAATAGTATCTCACGATCCAGTTCAGCCTATAGCTTCACATTTAGATTTTCAGTGCTTTACAGGTATAGGACAGGAAGAGCTGTATAAACTCATTACCTTGGCTAAATCAACAACGTGCCTGTTAGACCCAATCCCAACCAGATTTTTAAAAGAAGTGATGCTTCTAAACCACTTCTAAACATTATTAATTCTTCATTACATCTAGGTCACGTCCCTAAACCTTTCAAGTTAGCAGTTATTAAGCCGCTTCTTAAAAAATCAAATTTGGACGCGAATGAAATAAATTACAGACCGATTTCAAACCTTCCGTTCATATCAAAAATACTAGAAAAAGTAGTATCAGCTCAAATTTGCACATTCTTGCAGGATAACAACATCCTTGAAGAATTTCAGTCAGGTTTCAGGCCCCATCATAGCACAGAAACTGCACTAGTTAAGATTACAAACGACTTGTTTTTAGCTTCAGACCAAGGCTGCATCTCATTGCTAGTCCTGCTCGAACTTAGTGCTGCATTCGACACTATAGATCATAATATTCTCATAGATCGCTTACAAAATTATATAGGTATTCAGGGACAGGCATTAAAATGGTTTAGATCTTACCTGTCTGATCGCTACCATTTTGTAGATCTAAATGGAGAACCGTCTGGTGTAATGCCAGTGAAATATGGGGTCCCACAAGGGTCAGTTTTAGGACCTCTGTTGTTCTCAATATACATGCTTCCCTTGGGTAACATCATAAGAAGACAGGGGATTAGTTTCCATTGTTATGCTGATGATACCCAATTATGTATCTCAACTAAACCAGACGAAATACCTAAGTTGTCTAGATTAACTGAGTGTGTCCAGGACATAAAAGATTGGATGACCAATAACTTTCTTTTATTAAATTCAGATAAGACAGAGATATTACTTATTGGCCCAAAAACCAGCACACAACAGCTTTCACAATTCAGCCTGCGCTTAGAAGGATGTACTGTTACTACCAGCTCAGCAGTAAAAGACCTGGGCGTAATATTAGACAGTAACTTGTCTTTTGAAAATCACATTTCAAATATCACAAAAACAGCCTTTTTCCATCTTCGAAATATTGCTAAACTTAGGAACATCTTATCCGTATCTGATGCAGAAAAGCTAGTTCATGCATTCATGACCTCCAGACTGGACTATTGTAATGCATTACTAGGTGGTTGTCCTGCATCCTCAATAAACAAGCTTCAGTTAATCCAAAATGCAGCTGCCAGGGTTCTCACTAGATCCAGAAAATATGATCATATAACCCCAATATTATCATCCCTGCACTGGCTACCTGTTCAGTTTAGAATAAATTACAAAATAGTATTACTTACATACAAGGCCTTAAATGGTTTAGCTCCCACATACCTAACCAGTCTTCTGATGCGCTACAATCCACCACGCGCCTTAAGATCACAAAGCTCCGGACTTCTGGTAGTTCCCAGAATTTCAAAATCTACAAAAGGGGGCGGGGCTTTTTCATATTTAGCTCCAAAGCTTTGGAATAGCCTTCCAGACAGTGTTCGGGGAGCAGACACGGTTTCTCAGTTCAAAAGTAGACTCAAGACGCATCTTTTTAATCTGGCATACACATAACTCATCCCATAATCTCATACTCCAGTACACCTATACCGAATGGCAACTACGCTAATTCTACCCATCCCGAGGCATCGGGAGATTTTGCCAGCTTCAGTAGACAAAGGCCGACCCTGCGAGGTTCCTGAGGCATCCAGAGAAGGACCAGCTCCAGCTGGATTCAGCTTTATGATGGTTGGAGCTACACATGCTGCTCCTGTGCTTCCAGTGATCCAGACCTCATCTGCCCTCTGCACCTACTGACTCGTGCCTATGCTGAACTGGTCTTCATGTCAATTTAAATAATTTCTGTCATATTGAATTTTCACCTGCACAACACACAAGATGTTATATAATTTCTATCTGTTATCACCCAAATGAGGATGGGTTCCCTGTTGAGTCTGGTTCCTCTCAAGGTTTCTTCCTAATGCCATCTCAGGGAGTTTTTCCTTGCCACCGTTGCCGCCACCCTTGGCTTGCTCATCAGAGAAATTTCATTCATTCGTCTCATTATTATTATCTGCACATTTTTCTCACACATCCACACTTCCAATTATTTTCTTTTCTATAATTATTATTATTATTATTTTTTTTTTTTTGTTAAATTTCTTTAATTTTTGTGAAGCTGCTTTGAGACAATGACCATTGTTAAAAGCGCTATATAAATAAAATTGAATTGAATTGAATTATTAGGTTCAGGGGGCAATTACTTTTTCACACAGGGCCATGTAGGTTTGGATTTTTTTTCTCCCTAAATAATAAAACCCCTCATTTAAAAACTGCATTTTGTGTTTACTTGTGTTATCTTTGACTAATAGTTAAATGTGTTTGATGATCAGAAACATTTTGTGTGACAAATATGCAAAAAAATTAAAAAATCAGGAGGGGGGCAAATAGTTTTTCACACCACTGTATATACTTATGGTTAAATAAAAATGTTTTTTTTAATTAAATTTTAGTAAAAAATGTTACGTCTTACTTGTACGCTATTTAGCACAAAGCCAAAATAAAGACAAGAGACAATAAAGAATTTTTTATTTACTGTTAATATTTACCTGCAACAACCTGCGGCTATAAATTTTCTAGCTAAAAGTTGACTAGCTAGTAAAAGTTTACATACTACAGCAGGCCGTCACAACTTTAATGAAACAATTCTGAAAAATCTACCTGCAAATTAATGAATCTGTTGCATTCTTTAGATTAAAGAGGTAGTATAATTAATTAAGAAAAAATAACTATTTTAAATATTGCAGTAATTCACAGCTTTACTCCTAATTAGTTTTTAGTCATTTTAAAATTGTATTTTCAAGAATTAAATTTTATTAACTTCCACAATTTCTTAATCATCATTCCAAAACAAAATATTTCAATTTATTGAAATTATTAGAAAAATAAAAACAGAAAAACAGCAGGAACAGTGCAAAGCCACAATTGTGTCAGAAAAACAAAATGTGTTCAAGTCAATATTCAAGTTTTCATTTTGCGTTTAAATTTTGATTCTATATAAATATAGTGTTTTATATAAACATCGGCAACCTGTATATATGATATAATCGTCATCATCAACCTTTATGTCATACTGTGAGGTGATTAATATATCTTCATTTGATTACCAGATCATCATTAGTATCAGCTGCGGGTTACAGGAAACACTTTTAATTGTTGTTTACATCAGAATGTAGGTCAGACATTATATCGTGGTTTATTTCATGCGTGTCTGTGCCTGCTACAAAATTACACGTGCAACAGTTCGGCCGTAGCGAGTTAAATACATCACAATACCTGTTACAGCCGAGCCAACGCCCGTCTCTTCTGATAAATCAACTTCAACGTGTTTCTACAGCAAATTAAACTAGAACCGTATTATACGCTCAATTAATGAACTAAGTAGCGCCTTCTAGTACTAATTAACATTTGATCATGTGGTTTCTGTAATGCCAGGTATTAAAAAAACAAGCAAAAACTAAACGAATTAACAAAAATAACCAACATTTCTATTAAAATGGAAGGAAGTGTTATCCCCAGAGTGGTGCTTAGTGGGACTCCTCACTCGTATATATTATTACTTTTACAGTAAAATGATCACTATGGGTCAGGTGTAAAGGAATGTTCTGGAGAAATGCTGAGGAGACGCGTGTGAGCTGTTACCATGGCATGCAGGGGTTCGGACACGCCCGGATAGACGACTCCAGGGTCCCCTTAGACACCTCCATGAGTGTAGTGTACGTAGTTAACTACAGGGAGAGAGAACAGATAATGTACAAATTATAACAAGAGCATTCAATCAATCCACAAACTTCTGACCAATCAGAGCCCAGCGCTCAACAGCTCTTAATAATAATAATAATAATCAACTTAATTAGTATTACTGCAAGTAATATTATAATTATTCTGAGACTTACTTTGTTTAAGACTGGTTTAGTGGACAAGACGTCGTAGGCCGTCTTTATGGAGATGTTCTGCAGGAGAAACGCGACACGTTTCACACAAAAGCTACAGAATCATTTCATTAGTTTTACACAATAAACGAGACGAGAATTGCGTCATGGGTTAAACTAATCGTCCTGTAGTCATGGCTGTCTCAAAGCTGTGCGTTTAAACACGAAATGGAAAAAAACAAAAGGTTTCCTTCATCCTCTAAAAGCACTTTGCTTTAACAGATGATGGATTTTCAATCCAAACCGCATTCATGTTTACTGCGTCTACGGTTATTACTGAAGCACACAACACACGGACACACAGATCGTTAGATAGAAAACTGATAAACAGACAAACATAAGGAGACAGACAGGATGTCACACAGGCAGATAGACTGAGAGATAGATAGACAGACATCGTCAGACATTAGACAGCCAGATAACAATAAATAGGTAGACAGACACACCAATAGAAAGACAGACCAACTGAAAGATGGACAGAGACTTAAAACCGATAGATAGATAGATAGATCTTCACACTGATCACTGGATGTTATTGAAAAGTTTCTGAGACGCTCACGGTCTGTTTTGTCTGATTCATGCACTTCATTGCTGGAGTTCTGCGATCGTCGAGGAACAGCGGCTCCTTCCAGTGGTCGTAATTCGTCTCCAACACGTACCAACGTCCCTGTTTAACATCCAGCCTGACGAACACACACGCACACACACACACATTATTTCCTTATGAATAGTTATTTAAATAAAGTCTATGTGGCTGCATTAGCTCAGTGTGTGTGTGTCTGTGCGTGTGTGTGTCACTCACTCCAGAGGGTTGAGGCTGTGTGTTCGGCTGCGGGTGATGATGCATGCCTCGCCGCTCTGGTTTCCTCCCAGAATGAAGTAAGCAGGAGCCAGGATTTTGGTGTCCGACAGCAGCTTCTTCGCTTCCTCGTAGCTACAGGAGTCAGAGAGACGGGAGGTTTAGAGGAGCGTCGCTAAACCAGAAGGAGGAAACACACTGACCTCTCACAGCGCCTATAAACCACGCTGGCCTTCAAACGGCTGCATCAGGAAACCTGACTGACAACTGAGTTCAGGTCCTTAAGTCAGACAAAGTGAGTCTTGTACATCTTTGACATGAATATACAATGTAAAGTAGACCAATCCACTTGACTAAATCTCTGCCCCCTTTCCCAACACTGCCATCATGTGGCCAAAAACTGTAACCGTGCCTAAGGAAATGAATCTTTGATTTGAGAGTGTCGTCTCTGCGCCTTTAAATCGCGAGGGGAATCCCGGACGCCATTTTTGTCTCAGAGCCGTTTTCCACTGTATTGGACTGTGAACGCTGTTTTATTGAGAATTCTCTGGAATTAGGATTAATGATTATTCATCATCAGGACAGATTTACAAGACAGACATTTTCTATCATCGTGCTCCCGGACTGATTCATTGAATCCGTCGAGGCCGAGTCATTTCTCCCGCACACACGCACACACACACACACACACACACACACACAATATACTGGACTTTAGACATGTTATACATTGACTTACACACTGAAAATATTGTATATAATTGTAAATATTCGTATCTGGTGCACTGCAGAGTCTATTTTGTACAATACACGTGAGCTACTTCTGTGATTTGTCCACATCCATGAATGTTTGTAAAACCGGATGTTTGTAAGTCGGGGACTACAAGTATAGACAGAGAGATCGGTAGATAGGCAAACAGATCATCAGGCATGTAGACAAACTGACAACTGTATTGTTGTGTATATTGGGAATGATGAGAAAGTGCAAGTAAAGTTTATTAACAATAATCAAATGCTTTATTCTTCATAACATTATAATAAGTTCTGTATTATTATTATTTAGTTTTACAATGTTTTGTACGATGTCACCGGGTGTTTTGTACCTGGTGGCGTTCTCTAAGACGGAGCGAGTCAGGAAGCTCATCCACCTGCCGTCTCTCTTCCCCAGGATCCACTCCAGGATTCCTGAAAACAAAAACCCACACGGTTACGTAACTGCACTGTGAGCAGGCGCTGGTTAGTCAGTGTCACAGTGTAGGACAAAACAGGGGGTGGGTGTGTCCAAAACATCGAAAGTTTAAAGTACAAAAAAACAAAGAATCTGATTTAAACGAACATGATTCGGTGACTTGGTGCAAAACTGAAAACTTTTGGGACAAACACACATCGTAAGACCCAAACTGTGATTCCACTGACTCGTTTATTACAATAAATCAACAGTTGTGCTGGAAACACAAAAGTCCATATTACTTTAAACCCTGTGATTAATGAGTGACTCCATGTGAACATGTGCGGTTTAAACATACGACCGGAGTGTTAAACAGATCTGTCGTTCTAGGAGTCTAAATTATTACCGTACAAGTGCTGACCTGGGATCAGTCATCAACTGAGTCACTTGTTGAATGACTCTTTCAAATGTGCGCAAACGATTCATCCAATACAATCGTCACTCTGGAGATTTACTCCCGTTATACAACTCTTTAAATGAGTAAAATGGATCAGACAGACGGAGATGTGCTCGTTTTCATCAAGCCTAAAAATAAACGGAGCCAAGCGAAGAGAAGTTCGTGATTATAGATGATATCGTGTAAAAATTCTGCTCTACAACGAGTCTGCATCAGTGACTCCTCTTTACGACTCACTCGAATGAGTTCAAACTAATGAACGAATGTGAATGCAGATATGTTAAAGAAAAAAATTAAAAAGCTGTGGTGAAGGCTTGAGCTGTGATTGGGCAACAAAAAAACAAGATGAATTGCTACCCTGAATCATTTGAATCTAATGACTCCTTTCGAACGAGTCATTTCCAATTCCGCAGGACCAATTCCGCATGAAGCCGCAAGAAACGCGGCTGGCTGACGTCACTTCCTCCGTACGAGGACGCTGAGAAGCTGCTTTTTTCCTAGCTCCACCATACTGACCAACTTTTAAACTTTTTCGTCCCCTTACGAAGAGTGTACATAAAACGGATAAGTATCTTATAATATATTTACTCGAAACGCGTGTTATATCGTTAACTTTTAATTGTTTTGCAGCACACCGCTTTTAGCCGACATTAGCATCGCTAATTAGCATTAGCATCGCTAGCCCAGCTATCACGTTTGTTTGTTTGTTTGTAAAGCTTGTTTTCGCTTCCTCACATCGATTATTTTCCGTGTTTAGACACCATGTCGGTTGTGATTCTGCCTCTGAGTGCAGGTGAGGAGACATTGGAGCTGCACTCGGTGGATTTGGAGGTGGAGGCCGTGGAGAAGCTGATCCGTGAGCTACAGGTGAAGCTGGCCCGGTTACAGCAGCGGAAAGCCACGCTTGAATCGACGCAGACCGACGCTCATCTGTCCCAGGTAAATTCTCGGCGTGAGAATTCTCCTACAACCTCAACCCCGCGTGTTTCTCTGCCCAGGTCCAACACACCAAGGACGCAGCCCGCCCAGTGTTCCTACACCCCGGCGCCGGGATACCACGGACCCTGGATACAGGAGCGGCGGAAGAAGCACGCCAAGCCCCGGGCGAGGACCTCTCCCCCTCCACCACCACCACCCGTCTTCGACATCTCGACCCAAAACCGCTTCGCTCCTCTCCGCGAGACGGCACAAGACGTCCTGGTCATCGGAGACTCCATCGTTCGTCACGTGCGTGCTACCACAGCTAAAGGTAAGGTGCACACACGCTGTTTACCTGGTGCACGTGTTCTTGATGTTGCTGCACAGGTGCCTGCTGCCCTGAGGAGGAACATTGGAGCTGTGGTTCTTCATGCCGGCACGAACGACACCAGGCTGAGGCAGACGGAGATCCTAAAGAAGGACTTCAGGAGCCTGGTCGAGAAGGTCCGCAGCACATCACCCACGATAAGGATCATCGTATCTGGACCGCTTCCCACATTTCAGCGAGGAATCGAGAAGTTCAGTAGATTATTTGCTTTTAATGAATGGTTACAATCTTGGTGTCAACAACAGAAATTACGCTTTGTTGATAACTGGAATGTTTTCTGGGAGCGTCCTAGGCTCTATCACACCGATGGCCTACACCCTAGCAGAGCTGGAGCAGCGGTCCTCTCTGACAACATCTCCAGAACACTACGAACCATCTGACTGGCGGTAAGTCATACTGTAGATTCCAAACATATTAGACACATCACAACTCAACGTAGTGATAGACGAACACACATAGCTTGTCCTATAGAAACTGTGTCTGTTCCCCGAATACTGAGAAAAAAGAATAAATTTGTTAAATTTGCCCGAAACAATCTGATAACCATAAAACCAGAAAAAGGCAAAATAAGTAGTCAAAATCCACCTCTAAAGTTTGGACTACTCAACATTAGATCCCTTGCGCCTAAAGCACTTATTGTTAATGAAATTATCTCAGATTATTGCCTTGACGCACTCTGTCTCACTGAAACCTGGCTTAAACCAAATGAATATTTTGGTCTGAATGAGTCTACTCCGTCAGGATATTTCTATAAGCACGAGCCCCGTCTAATTGGTCGCGGTGGTGGTGTCGCCACTATCTACAATGATGTACTCACTGTTACCCAGAAAATAAGGCCCAGGTTTAATTCATTTGAAGTGCTTATCATTAATGTTGCACTAAATGAAATACGTAATAAACCCTTGCTATATTTTACCCTGGCCACCGTGTACAGACCCCCGGGGCCATATGGCGATTTTCTTAAAGAATTTGGACATCTGCTATCAGACCTATTGGTTAACTCTGACAAAGTATTGATAGTAGGAGACTTTAACATTCATGTAGATGATGCTAACGACGCTTTAGCACTCACATTTATGGATTTATTAAATTCCTTTGGGGTTAAGCAAAATATAATTGGAGCAACTCACCGCTTTAATCATACGCTAGATTTAATTATATCCCATGGTATAGATGTCTCTAATATAGAGATCATACCTCAAAGTGATGATATCACAGATCATCACCTCCTGACATATACTCTACCCGTAGAACAGATTAGCTGTGTCTCCCCACGTTATCAATCTGTTAGAAATATGAATCCCACCACTAAAGACAGATTCACAAGTAATCTGCCGGATCTGTCCCAATTTCTTATTAGACCCCTAAATGCAGATGATCTAGATGAAGTGACTAGCAGCATGGGCACTATTTTTACCAGTACATTAGACACTGTTGCTCCCATCAGATTAAAAAAAGTCAGAGATAAAACATTGGCACCGTGGTACAACAGTCATACTCGCGCCCTAAAGAGAGCAACCCGTAACCTCGAGCGAAAATGGAGGAAAACTAAATTAGAAGTCTTTCGAATTGCATATAAAGACAGTATGTGCAGCTATAGACAGGCTCTAAAAACTGCTAGGACCGAGCATCTTAGCCAACTGATAGCAAGAAACCAAAACAATCCCAGGTTCTTATTTAGTACAGTGGCTCGCCTAACAAAACCTAAGATGCCCGCAGAGAGTATCCCATCACAGTTTAGAAGTGAAGACTTTATGGACTTCTTTAATGAAAAAATCAATAATATCAGGAAGAAAATAATGGAGGTTCAACCTCTAATAGTATCTCACGATCCAGTTCAGCCTATAGCTTCACATTTAGATTTTCACTGCTTTACAGGTATAGGACAGGAAGAGCTGTATAAACTCATCACCTCGGCTAAATCAACAACGTGCCTGTTAGACCCAATCCCAACCAGATTTTTAAAAGAAGTGATGCTTACGGTTGGAGAGCCACTCCTAAACATTATTAATTCTTCATTACATCTAGGTCACGTCCCTAAACCTTTCAAGTTAGCAGTTATTAAGCCGCTTCTTAAAAAATCTAATTTAGACGCGAATGAAATAAAAAATTACAGACCGATTTCAAACCTCCCGTTCATATCAAAAATACTAGAAAAAGTAGTATCAGCTCAAATTTGCACATTCTTGCAGGATAACAACATCCTTGAAGAATTTCAGTCAGGTTTCAGGCCCCATCATAGCACAGAAACTGCACTAGTTAAGATTACAAATGACTTGTTTTTAGCTTCAGACCAAGGCTGCATCTCATTGCTAGTCCTGCTTGATCTTAGTGCTGCATTCGACACTATAGATCATAATATTCTCATAGATCGCTTACAAAATTATATAGGTATTCAGGGACAGGCATTAAAATGGTTTAGATCTTACCTGTCTGATCGCTACCATTTTGTAGATCTAAATGGAGAACCGTCTGGTATAATGCCAGTGAAATATGGGGTCCCACAAGGGTCAGTTTTAGGACCTCTGTTGTTCTCAATATACATGCTTCCCTTGGGTAACATCATTAGAAGACATGGGATTAGTTTCCATTGTTATGCTGATGATACCCAATTATATATCTCAACTAAACCAGACGAAATACCTAAGCTGTCTAGATTAACTGAGTGTGTCCAGGACATAAAAGATTGGATGACCAATAACTTTCTTTTATTAAATTCAGATAAGACAGAGATATTACTTATTGGCCCAAAAACCAGCACACAACAGCTTTCACAATTCAGCTTGCGCTTAGAAGGATGTACTGTTATTACCAGCTCAGCAGTAAAAGATCTGGGAGTAATATTAGACAGTAACTTGTCTTTTGAAAATCACATTTCAAATATCACAAAAACAGCCTTTTTCCATCTTCGAAATATTGCTAAACTTAGGAACATCTTATCCGTATCTGATGCAGAAAAACTAGTTCATGCATTCATGACCTCCAGACTGGACTATTGTAATGCATTACTAGGTGGTTGTCCTGCATCCTCAATAAACAAGCTTCAGTTAATCCAAAATGCAGCTGCCAGGGTTCTCACTAGATCCAGAAAATATGATCATATAACCCCAATATTATCATCCCTGCACTGGCTACCTGTTCAGTTTAGAATAAATTACAAAATAGTATTACTTACATACAAGGCCTTAAATGGTTTAGCTCCCACATACCTAACCAGTCTTCTGATACGCTACAATCCACCACGCGCCTTAAGATCACAAAACTCCGGACTTCTGGTAGTTCCCAGAATTTCAAAATCTACAAAAGGGGGTAGGGCTTTTTCATATTTAGCTCCAAAGCTTTGGAATAGCCTTCCAGACAGTGTTCGGGGAGCAGACACGGTTTCTCAGTTCAAAAGTAGACTCAAGACGCATCTTTTTAATCTGGCATACACATAACTCATCCCAGTACTCATACTCCAGTACACCTATACCGAATGGCAACTACGCTAATTCTCCCCATCTGTTCTGTATTTCTCTACCCATCCCGAGGCATCGGGAGATTTTGCCAGCTTCAGTAGACAAAGGCCGACCCTGCGAGGTTCCTGAGGCATCCAGAGAAGGACCAGCTCCAGCTGGATTCAGCTTTATGATGGTTGGAGCTACACATGCTGCTCCTGTGCTTCCAGTGATCCAGACCTCATCTGCCCTCTGCACCTACTGACTCGTGCCTATGCTGAACTGGTCTTCATGTCAATTTAAATAATTTCTGTCATATTGAATTTTCACCTGCACAACACACAAGATGTTATATTTCTATCTGTTATCGCCCAAATGAGGATGGGTTCCCTGTTGAGTCTGGTTCCTCTCAAGGTTTCTTCCTATTGCCATCTCAGGGAGTTTTTCCTTGCCACCGTCGCCGTCACCCTTGGCTTGCTCATCAGAGAAATTTCATTCATTCGTCTCATTATTATCTGCACATTTTTCTCACACATCCACACTTCCAATTATTTTCTTTTCTATAATTATTATTATTATTTGTTTTTATTTATTTATTTTCTATTATAATTTTATTTATTTATTTATTATTTTATATATAATTATTCTATATACAGTTTTTTTTTTTTTTTTGGTTAAATTTCTTTAATTTTTGTGAAGCTGCTTTGAGACAATGACCATTGTTAAAAGCGCTATATAAATAAAATTGAATTGAATTGAATTTCTAATTGAATCGAATTAACGATTCATAGTATATATTTGTAATGCTGCTGATCCTGGATCGGCTCTCTGCTCAGGTCCCTAATTCACATGACTGAAAGGATGAGAAAGGAACTGGTTCAGGATCAGTTATGTTCTGTCTTTTTGGAGGAAAGAAAGAGGTGAGATGTGACTCACCGATGTAGCCTCCATCCAAGCTGAATCTCTCGTTCATGGTCAGAGTGAACAAGTACTACAGAGAGAGACAGAGGGGAGAGAGAGAGAGAGGGGGGAAGTCATGAGGTTAGAAAACTCTCTAGTGACACAACCTTTAGAAGAACTGAAACTCACAAGGTGATTCGCAACAACACAAAACCCGAACACACGGCCCATGTGATGTCTTGTCATGTGTGTGTGCGCGTGTGTGTTGAATCAACCCTAACCTCATTCCTCTGACTTTTTTAATTCTTCTAAAAAAAAACAACCTTTCACTGAAACCTGATAAGACTTGCAAAACACACACACACACACACACACTTTAAAGTTTGCTTAAGTGAAAGTCCAGAGCCTGTGTGTGTGTGTGTAGGTTAAAAGTGAAAAGCATTACACTAGTGTGTGTGTGTGATCATGTGTGCTGTGCTGTTCTGTGTGACTAAGACACGTATGTTACATGAAAGCCTGTGTTAAGTTTGAAACATGTAACAGTGTGTATGAAGTTATAACAGAACAGTGTGTGCTACCCTGTCTGATCAGAAGTTAAATATGCTTAGTTACAGAATTATGAGAAGTGTGTGTGTGTGTGTGTGTGTGTGTGTGTGTGTGTGTGTGTGTGTGTGCGCGCGTTACAGGACGCATGCCGGTCAGCATGCCCACGTAACCGGCGAAGTTTGTGGACTTGAACACGGTCTTGTTGTTCCTCCTGAAGTCCACGTTCACCACCAGAGGCTTCAGCTTCTCCGTGATCACCCATGTGTGGTTCTTCATGTCCCAGCTACACACACACACATATATTAAAAACATAGAATCACAATCCTATTACAGTGCCTTGCAAAAGTATGTGCACCCCTTGTACTTCCCCACATTTTGTGGCACATAATTGTGAAGTGGAAGAAAAATGATAAATGATAAAACGCAGTGATCACCTAATTAGTAAATACAGTCCATCTGTGTGAGGCACTGAATCTGCTCTACAATCGGTTATTCATTCAACAACAAAAAAAAGACAAGAAAACTACATTTTATCTAAATAAAAAAAAGAAAAAAATCTAAACCAAACATAAAAACAACTGACCCCAGAAAAAGTCCAAAGTCCATATTCCGGGCATGAATAAGGTTTCCTGCAAATGAACAAATAAATAAATATTAATTCTCAAGGATTATATTTATATAAAATCACACACACACACACACACACACACACACACACACACACACACAATTGAATATAAAATATAATAAACTAAATAACCTGGTATATTACTACTGTTATCACCTCAAAGCAGATTATTTACCGTATATTAGATATATTTTATTATTGATGTTTCTTTATTCATTTTATTATTTTCATTTATTTATTTATTTTTCCCGAAGTGTCCATCCTGTGACCGAGCTGTTACTACAGCAACAATAACCTATACAAACAAGCGCATTAAATAATATAAACCTGCACTATTGGTTCTTTTCTGACCAATCAGAGCTCAGAACTCAACATGGATGTGGTTTTACCTGATTATATAAATCATCGTTATTGTTATGGTTTGTATTATTTTCATACCGCGAGGATCTTCAGCGACTAGCGAGGTGCAGACGGTGAAAATCTCGTAGAAAATGTTGAAAAGAATGACCTCGCCTTAAAAACAAAAGAAAAAGAGAAATGTGTTCAACCTTAAAAACATGATGTTAAAGATAACAAACATATACTGTATATGATTTTCTTACCCAAAGGGACTCCGGATGCTGTTGCGATTCCCTTCATCTCCTCATTAAAAGGATACGGGAGCGTGTCGATCATCATGGGCTGGAAGTAAAAACAAACCTCAAATATCTACAACATCTGTTTCTACGTCCTTCAGTTTTCCATCGTTTAATTCATCTGGGACGCAGGAACTGAAGTGCACAAGCTGGCGTCTGACTCCCACCTGTCGTCCCGCACACACTCACCAGAGCCTTGTCTATGAGCTCCTCGAGACGGCCGCTCGGGACGAAGGCGTCTGCCAGATCTTTGATGGCCTGCACCATGCTGACCAGCTGAACGAGACAAAACAACAAAGGAACTTGAAATCGTCCGTGGGTCATTTCTTTAATCGTTCCCGAAGCGATTGATCACACATGGCTCGACTCACCTCGTCCTTCTTATCCGTGATGATCTCCGTCCATCTTTTGCTTGGAGGTGAGTCGAGGTTGACGGTGTACCAAGTGACTGCGCCTTGAAACCTGAGGAAACATGCTGATTAAAATAAAAAAAACATACACTAAATAAAATTATAAATACAAGCAAACTGCTGGGGAATATAGTGAGTCCACAGTACTGAGGATAGAGCAACTGCCTGACAAAACCCACATTCACAACCAGTCACGACTGCATCTGAACCTGCTGTGTCGTTCTGTTCACGGCTAACGCCAGCTACAAAGCTAACTAGCATCTAACACAAGACGGAATCCCAAATCCCTCCCTAAACCCTGATCTAGGGCACTACTTGGTGTGTGGAGCAAGGGACTGCAGTCTCACACTAATGGTTGTGCTGTTGTACTGAATATCAGCACGGCTGTGAGATCTTCAGTAGTTCCTCTGCACCCTCGTGTCTAAGACTGTTTCACAGCTGATACGTGCAGATATTCAGTACAACAGCACAACCCCGAGTGTGATACGGCTTAACTGTAACGAACATCCTGACATGACATGTTATTCCTCACCCGCAGCATGTGATTATATCCGTGTCGCAATAACAGCGTACAGAGTGTGAGAGAGAGGACTTACGTAGGGCCGCTGGGTGGGTACATCCCCGTCCGACAGTCCTCGGTGTACTGCAAGGAGAGAGACGGGGACAGACAGACACAGAGAGAGAGATGGAGAGACAGACAGACAGAAACACAAATATACAGACAGAAAGAGACAGATAGACAGATATAGACAAACAGACATAGATAAATAAACAGATATATAGACAGACAGACAGACAGACACAAATAAAAAGAATGAGACCGACAGTTAGATATAAATAGATGAATAAATCAAAACAGACAGACATGTTTTTTAAATATTGCTGTACACACTCACACTCTCTCACACACACACTCACACACACACTCTCTCACACACACACACTCTCTCTCTCACACACACACACACACACACTCACTCTCTCTCTCTCTCACACACACACACACACACACACTCTCTCTCACACACACACTCTCTCTCTCACACACACACTCTCACTCTCTCTCACACACACACACACATTAGACTCACCGGAGGGACAAACTGCAGTGAG